>JAUJPP010000007.1:14263777-14376781 GCA_030562195.1 Nipponacmea schrenckii | reverse complement strand
TATTGAAAAACACTTTTAACAGTTAGACTTACCAGGTGTTATGACTAAAGAATAGAATCTCAAGACGATATATGTATTAAACTAATTAATTAAAATAACTGGGAACCTAAATTAAAATCAGGAATAGGATTGTGGGATAAAAATAAACAACTATATAATATACCAAAATATAAATCTTTAATACAGGCCAAATGTACAAATATAATATTGCATAATAAAAGTATTCCAAATGTATATTTTGTACAAATTATAATATTGAAAGACATGTCAAAATGTGGTCCAAAAAACAATACTGGAGTCAAAATAAAGATCTGTGGTTGTATTTTTAAAACCTAAAGTAAAAACACCTTCTACCATAGCTAGTAGGAACAATCAACATTGGTTTAGCATCATTATTATATACTAACATCTCTTCTAAAATAGTCGGCATTATTCTTTCACTGACTTTTCTTTTAAATTTATTTCTAACTCTCTCATTTCTCTTTATCTGTGCCTCCCAGTACGGACTCTTTTCACGTCTTGTAGGATAGTCTATTCCGCACCTTCTACCATAGCTAGTAGGAACAATCAACATTGGTTTAGCATCATTATTATATACTAACATCTCTTCTAAAATAGTCGGCATTATTCTTTCACTGACTTTTCTTTTAAATTTATTTCTAACTCTCTCATTTCTCTTTATCTGTGCCTCCCAGTAGGGACTTTTTCCACGTCTTGTGGGATAGTCTATTCCACACCTTCTACCATAACTAGTTGGAACAATCAACATTGGTTTAGCATCATTATTATATACTAACATCTCTTCTAAAATAGTCGGCATTATTCTTTCACTGACTTTTCTTTTAAATTTATTTCTAACTCTCTCATTTCTCTTTATCTGTGCCTCCCAGTAGGGACTCTTTTCACGTCTTGTAGGATAGTCTATTCCGCACCTTCTACTATAGCTAGTAGGAACAATCAACATTGGTTTAGCATCATTATTATATACTAACATCTCTTCTAAAATAGTCGGCATTATTCTTTCACTGACTTTTCTTTTAAATTTATTTCTAACTCTCTCATTTCTCTTTATCTGTACCTCCCAGTAGGGACTCTTTCCACGTTTTGTAGGATAGTCTATTCCGGGAAGCGAAGCCCATCCAGGAACATCTAGTGGTAGCTGTACAAACTTTTCGTCTGACCATTTTCCCACTTCTACATGAGACGATAGAAAGTCATCGTCGTTGTCCTGGGTAGCTTCGAGGTTCCCATCATTCTTGTCTGTCTCCTCTGGTACGTCATAGTCGATGCCAGGGAGCAGCATCCAGTCTGGGATATCAGTAAGGGGTGTTTGGATCCAGGGATCTTCAACCCAAACTAGATCTTCATCAACATCACTAATATCATCGACCTTTGGACCTGAAATGTGTAAAACAACACATTGGTAATCAGACTGATATTCTGACAGATTTTGCGTATTGTATTTTCTTTGTTATGATGGTTCGGCTGTTTCCAGATGAGTATGTTTAGGCGCAAACCATCCGCGGTCACAACGATATTACCTTCTAGTCTGGCCCATTCCGGGATGTCTCCATCGTCACATGGTGTCCATGGTTCCGTAGCCCAGTCACCGACCAGATCATCAAAGTCGACATGGTGGTTATTGTTCTCGTCAACTGAGTTTTTGTTGTTTTCGTTCCAGTCACCTGAAAATATAAATGAAAGAAACTAATCGAAAGACATATATATAGCCGTAGACTGTTCGTATTTCAATGATAGCTTCGGAACACTGTTTATTCGTGGCAGGCCAAGATACTGTCACTTAGATTTCATTTAATGAAAAAAGTGTTAACTTACTGTTATAGTTGGATGATTGGTCACCGTATTGGTTGGTTCGTAAAAACTCCAATACAATCTCATCTACTACATAGTTTATTACTGGTAATCTGAAATATACAAAAAGACAAAATGAATTAGACTATTTGGTTCTTCATAAAAATTTCAAAGTGTTTTTATGTTAAAAATGAACTCCAGAAAAGATTTAAACGGACAAAATGAAGTATACTAGCTCTACTTACATGATAGTCATTGTTTTCCTTTCCCGGTAGAAATATTTCCACGTAAATATCAAAGAGCGAAGTTAAAATGCGTCTTTCGTCTTGAAAAATTCAAAAGCTAATGACTTTTGACGCTATTTCCATTATGACGTCATAATAGTTATAGGTGAACAGAGAACAATGGAGTTCCCTCAGAAACAAGCCCCACCCCTACTTTGTCTTTTTGGACAAAATCTTAAATATTTTACTCAAATTCCACTGACATCGCCCACTATACAAGAAACGTTTCTGACAATTTAAGAGCCAATTAATAGAGGGATTTGCTGAAAAAAAAGGGAGTCATAAAGAAACACAGAAGAATCGACCGGAATAAACCGAAAATGCGGAAACACTAGCTTACCCGAGCCGACTACCACTTTCTCCTCCCTTCACTCTCACACAGGTAGATTTCATACCTTTGATAACAGTGGCGGAGCCCCAAAGGCTAGTTTTTCGGGCAAGGCATTTAAAAAAAAAAAATTTTAACGGCCCAATTTCTTTTTACGTATTTCGACTTTGGCGAAAACGTATTGTAATCGTTCGGATTATTTTATTTTTTTTTTTTTTTTTTTTTTTTTGTAATTCTTGGATGAGTTTGCAGACAAACTGGTAAAAGGTGCAGAAATTCTAAATCTACAGTTGATCTTAGAATGATTTCTATTATCAAATAAAACAAAACCGGAAGTTCTATCTCTGACAGGAAGTGAGAACCGGAAGTTCAGGTTTTTTTGCTATAGCAAGTTTATTTTCAGTTCGATTTTGACCGGATTTTCAGATTTGAAAACTTCAATGTATTTGTCAACTAACAATTATAGGTTTTATGCAATTAGGTTAAATATTTTATCCACGATTTGCAATTCAATATTCAAGGGTCATCGGCAAAAATTTCAGACCGTGATTTCTCTTTTAATATAAATGGTAAAATTTTGAAACTTTACCAGTTGATAGGCGATATGTTTATAATTTTTGAAAAAATGTGAAAAAAAAAATTCCACTTCCGGTTTAGCCTCAAATGACGTAATTACGTAACTTCCGGTCTATAACTGCTAGGTGAAAAGTGAAAACTGTTAAATAAATTACTTGTCAATAGTAATTGATTTGACCTAAATAATTAGGTCAAACTGCCATATCGGCCGCCATTTTGAATTTTCGTTACAATTCTTAAATCCGAAATTCAGACACTACTGATAGACCGATTTTGATGAAATTTAGCACATAGATACAATGGATCATTATCTACCTTTTCTTGGAGACCGATTTTCAAATTTCGTATTTTCTTTCGAATTATTTAAATTTTGATTTTTTCAAAATTAGGTCACTTTAACGGGTACGGAAGATGTGACCCACTTAATCTATGACCTTGAAAATTAGGTCAAATAATATTCAATATATTGTCTACGAGTAGATATTTTTTAATTTGGCTTACTTAAAAAAATTCATAGAGATAAGTGTACTTAAATACAGCAAAAATTGATAATTTTCATATTTTCGCCATCATTAACCGTTACGGAAGGTGTGACCTAATTATTTTATGACTTTGAAAACTAGGTCAAATGATATTCAATATATTGTCTAGATGTAGGTCATTGCAAATTTAGCCTACATAATATTTTAAGGCTCTCGAAATACGTTCATAATTGTAAGCAATTCTAGTTTTTTTTTGTAATTTAAAAATGAAATCATATCTTTGCCCGAATATCCTATATTACTATAACTGTATTTTTTTAAATTGATAGCCCAATTTTATTCTCCTATAATAATATTTCATAATTCATATTATTTAAGGATCGAAATCACTGCCCGAATGTCATTGCTATGATTATATTTTACATATTTCAAAAATTGAAATCGCAGCCCGAAAGTAGAGTTTAGAACTTTTTTTTACACAACCAAAAAAAGACAATTCGGGCACATATTTCAATTTTTTCAATAAATATTGTATGACATACAATATTTGTTAAAAAAAATGGAAATCGGTGCCCGAATTGCCTTAAATTAAGACAATTCGGTAAGGTTTCACCTAAAATGTTAACAAGTTCCTTGGCTTACTTCCCTTGGAAAATAGATCATTTATTAATCAAATAAATCAATAAAAATTCCACCAATAAGAAAATGTAAAATAAATAAGTTTAATAAGGTTTCAACTAACAACACACGAGTTCCCAGAAAAGCTATGTATGACTAAAGTTGATATCTATGATAATTGAAATTTTAAAAAAAAATCGAAATGATAAAATCCATACAAACATAACATATCCATTAGCCGAAAATCTCATTCAAAATCGGGTGAAAACAGTACATCCCGTAAATTAAACTGAATACTTATGGATCTCCTAAGGGGGTAGTATCATGTGTTCTAGAAAGAGTGAAAATACTCTGCCAATAACAATAGTGTTTCTCTCGAAGAAAACTAAGTTCGAAATTCGGGCAACCTCAGAAATCTCGCCCCCCTGGGACGTAAACCTGGCTCCGCCACTGTTTGATAACCCAACGAGGTACCAAACAAGAAGAATTATGACTCCCTTCTATTTATATAGGGTCCAAACTAATTGAAAACAAATCTCACGTAAGGCGATTTTTTACGTACCCTATTCAGCTCGTGGAAGGATAATGTTATCAATCACAATTATTTTGGATATTTTCTTTCATTTGTGCAATTTGAAGTGTTTTTTGTAGTTTACGTTATGTTAAGAAACATTATAAAATTTTGCCGATTTTGTTCTGACTGAGTTACGCCCCTTTCTTAGCCTAGTTATAACGTCGACACACAAACTGGTGACGTCACTTGATGTTTACACAACTGTCAAATTTCGCCGCGGCTTTTTAACTTGTTTTGCCTGGAAGCAGACGAATTGCAACGATTTGTAATCTTCTTCACTTTCTTAAAACATTAAAAATGCCTAAAACCTTAGCGCCCGTTTTTAGATTTGGCTTTTCGAATGCTGTAAAAACTGACAGATTTCCAGAAAAGTTGTACGAAGTTGCCTCCGATGATTATTTGATTCGCTGGAATAAAAATGGGACCAGTGTTTTTGTTGATGAAGAAGGTTTTGCCGATATTGTTATGGATTGCTACCCTGGCTTTTTACAAATTCCCGATTTCGCCAACATCAGACGTCTGTTTCGAGAATACGGTTTTGATTGGCTTCATGAAGGATCATTGTTTGAGTTCTCCCACCCGTCATTTATAAGAGGCAAGCCAGAAATTTTATGTGATGTTTTGACAAGAAGAAAATCTTTCTGCAAGTCGAAATCAAGTCGTAAAACGAATCCTAATCCCCTATTCAAGAACTACCGAGAAGAATTAGACAATTCAGACGACGAGATTGATTTACATCCGAAAGAACCTGGAATAATGACGAGGCGGGGGTTTATTCCTTACAATAAACAGGTCGATAAGACTATGGAGAAAAGTCCAAAGAAAATAAAGTTTGATGAAAAGAAAGCCTACAAAATTCATGAACGACCATCTCTTATCAAAAGTAGTGGAAAAGAAAACAAAAAGATGAAAATATCGGAGATGGAAACTGAAGAGCAGGATGAAACCTTGAGAAAGGGGGGATTTGAAGAAAATAAAAGAGCCATAGAAAATATTATCAACGTATTTGCGCTAAATGAATTAAGTCCGGAGGAATTTCTAGAATATCTTCAGAGAAAAAGATCGAAGTCAATTTCAAATGACACTAGCTCAGTGGATAATAGTCCAACTGTGTTTCCTGCCTTTAAACCCAATAATAATGAGATCCAAGTGCTTCCTTTTCAATGTGAATTTGAAACACAAGACTATCCCTTTACTCAAATTAGACCAATAAATTATCAGCCCAGAACAGAAGATATTTTACCGTCTAAAGAATATCATATTATGAAGAATATTTCCATGTGCGACAATTCGATTCTACAAGAAAATTGTTCTTGTAATTGCCACATGGGTTTATCTCCGTCGTCATTAGCCCATAAAGTGTAAAAGAGGGTGACGTAAAACTCCATTCATTTCATTCCTCAATAACTAACTAACTAAAATATAAAACGACACATCAGTGTGAAAATCTAGAGACGATTGAGTGACCTATTTCATACAAGATGTATTCTTCATTTCAAAAATTTAAACTTATTGTGGGACTTTGTTTTGATTTCATGTAACTTTTTATGTTGATTCATGTACAGACTTTAGTAATAACATGGTGTTACCTCCCTTGGACATAAAAAAAAACTTCGATTTTAGGCTTACTATGACACTGATTCACTGAAACAAGCTTTCGACTTCAGGCTTGAGTGATATTATAGCAATCTTGAATCTGTTTCAACTGTTAAAGCATTTTCGTTGTGAATCGAAATCTGGGCCTATTTACCAATGAGTATAATCTTCGTTTTTCACATATTCAAGATTCCAAATTAAACAGAAACTGATAATAATGCCTCCCTCAACCGTTAATCTTTAAATTCTTTCTTAACCCTCTTTATACCTTTGATTGTTACTAATTTATTTACTATATATATTGTTAGTCTTGTTATATTATTCTTTTTCTCTTGATAACACTGTCTGTATGAGCCTGTGAAACATTGAGAAATAGTATATCTATAATATACTGTGCTTCTTATAAATTTAAACACTGTCTGATGAGATTGAAACATTGAGAAATAGTATATCTATATATCTTGTGCTTCTTTATAATATTTGATAACACTGTCTGTATGAGCATGTGAAATGTTGAGTTAATAAATATCAGAAATAGTATATCTATATATCTTGTGCTTCTTTATAACATTTAAAAACACTGTCTGTATGAGCATGTGAAACATTGAGTTAATAAATATCAGAAATAGTATATCTATATATCTTGTGCTTCCTTACCCACGCCTTTTTATGTATACATAACAATTATAGTTATGTTCTTAGGCTACGTAGGCCCTACTGTCTTAACTCAAAAATTTGTATTCAGTGGTCTATTTTGCCCACATACGTCAACCAAAACACCATATGACTACCTTTTTGTCAAATGAATGTAGATTAGTTTAATATGGTTTTCGCGTGTCTCAATAAAATGCAGTAAAATTGGTCGCTTCTGGTTTGATTTCTGTATTTATTTCGACCGACAACATAAATGTTGTCTGTAGTACCCAAAACAAGAGTTCTCTCCCATACATCTCTAAACGGTACTCAGAATGATATTAATTGAACTCTGTGGGCTTACCTTGTCTAATGTTGTTTAATAATTTGCTTAGTCGGTTACACCTTACAGTAATTACCTACTTGCTTTTCGTTCGAGAATAAGAATGCAGGGTCTAGAAGCGGGGTCTGCATCAGTAAGTTTTCTTCATGGGGTACATCTGTGGGCCCTACGGTCCAGAAGCGGGGTATGCATCAGTAAGTTTTCTTGGGGTACATCTGTGGGCCCTACTGTATAAGACTTGAAAGATATTTAGTTCACTGCCTCTATCATTATCAACATCAATAATTGTTATATTATATTAGGCAATGGCAATGGTTTATTTCTCTTCTCAAACAAAATAAATATTGATCAAGATATCAAGCGTATATGCGTCTCTATCCGAGGGGGAAGGCAGACACGTGTTTTCGGGTTCGATATCTCCCACAACTTATAAAATTAAAGTTCGCTGATCAAAACGTTATATAACATAAATAATACGACACTTTGGCAATCTATATTTTAGCAAGGCAAATATAGAAATGTGTGATGTATGAATGATATGTATGAAATATTGTGTACCTCTTTGATGGATTACGATCGAGCTTTGCAGAGTGTTGAGTAAAGCAGTTTGACTTCTATTTTAAACCGCCCGATATGGCTGATAATGAAAAGCAATTGCAATTATTAAGATTTTTAGCAAATATCTTCTCCTCGACCTTCTTCTTGCCAGACGTGGGGGAGTAGATATGTTAGCTGCGTTTGGGGTTAGCAAGATTTTGAGAAACATCTCTCATCTACCCCTTACCACACACATTTACAGAAAGACCCTTGATACAGTCTAACTTGTCCCAGGCATTCCCAGCCTCATCCATCACACAGGTTGATATAGTTGAAACTTTATTGAATTCACTCATCCCAAAATACAACATAGTTGACAATAAATTATGATACACATACTGATAGACTAAAACATCTAAAAGAGGGGGGTGGGGAAAGAAGGGGGTGGGGGGTCTTAGCAATATAACAATACCTTTATATGGAGCAATAATATAATAGTGGCATTATATTAATATATCACTTAGGCATTAAATCTTAAAATGCCTCTATCTCTCATCTTCGTTCTGTTAATGTATTAGCAATATATTCAATGCTGTCACCAGAGGCATTACCAAGATCAAGGCATTTTCACTAGAATGCCTCAATTAAGTGTAAGCAGACATTATATTGATGCAATCAAATATATCTTTGGCATCAACTGAATTACTTTAACACAGCAGAACATCATAGAGGCATAATTGAATGAGGCATAATCCCTTAATGCCTCTGTATTGACTTAAACATGTTAAACAGCAATGTAACAATGTATATATAAGATGCATTATTACATTGTTGCCACAGTGGACTTGAAGATAATACAAATATATGTTGAAGATACTATGATGAAATTTAAGGCATATAATAATCATAATTTGTTACAAATAAGATGTTTATACACCATCTTAGACAATTCAGGCAATATCACAAATAAAACCTTCAAGAACATTTGAAACCTTACAATAAAATGACTAAATAATCTAGGTGTATCAAATAATTATTTCAAAGCTAAGAGAAATCAATTTAAGCCAGCTGTATCCCTTTTAAAAATGAAAATCTGATATATGATATATCTACATAGTATGTTAAACACACCCTATAGTCTATAGGAATCACTACCTAGTTCATATGTCTTATATTGTAGAGCATCCAGGCATTAGAATTTCAGTTTTAATAAGGGACACAGATAGCTAAGATTCAACTCTATCAGCTGATGAGGCAAATATTTCAAGGACTTAATATTAATATATTAATTATTCATGTAAAATAAAATATTTAATCCTATACACATAAATAATCATAACATCGGATACATACATTATTTAAATATCTTACAAAGTTACAGATATTCAGATATCTCATTAATATTTATATAAGAAAGCTACTGAATTCAACCAAATGATGAAGTATGCAAATTTCTACATAATATATCTGAAATAGCAAAACTTAAAATAAAATATCTTATTTTTAACAATCTCTCTTCACAATTCAGATTAAATTTTATTTCATGAAAGTAAATAGGCTAAAAAATTCATGATTAAATTTTTAACAATTAAAATGCATGTATTTATTTAGTTCAATATGTTAATGCAATGAAAAAATCTGAGGTTTTTTAAACTATTATATGTGTATCAGGGACACTGAATAGCATCAATTTACACCTTTCTAATTTTCAATCAGATGTCTGTGGTTCCTGTATTTCCACTAATAGTAAGCGTTTGAAAAACATCACTTATTGCCAAGGACATTATAAAGATAAGCCACTTTTGCAATAGTGGCGTTGAAAAGCGCTTAGCATTAATGGAATTGCAGGAACCACAGACATCTTATTGAAAATATAAATGGTGTAAATTGATGCCATCAGTGTTCCTGATTCACATTCCAAGTTTTTAAACATCTTTACAATCTCTTTAAATCAGATTAGAAATTAAGGATAGTCCAACAAATCTGACCATTCCAAGCTCACATCCATTCTACATCTGAGGAAATGGTAAGAGCTGGAGTTAACAGACTATATATAAGAGAAAAGTTACCATGACGATTTAATACAGGTCAGCATGTTTTGTTATGATAATAATAAAAATGAAACCTAATACAGTAACTGTATTTTAATTAGACTATTTCAGTGGTTTCTAATTTAAAGGGAAAATCGGTCTTAGAATGAACATAAAATTTGAAAATTTTAAATTTGGTCAGTAAGAGCTCTATTCATCAGTAAATATACCTGCTACCATAAATAACATAAAAAATAAATAGATATCCAAAAAAGCTTAATAAATTGATTGAGCATTATTCAAAAATGACTTAGTTATGCAAGTTTTCCAGATTTTAAGGGATTCTGTTACTTTATGACACCAGGTAAGTTCACTGATGAATATATACTCATATTGACCATTCTTGAGAACTAAAATTTTATGTTCATTCTAAGGCACAGTATCACTTTAAAATATTATTTATATATTCAAAACAATTGTTGAAAGAATAGACATTATCTAAATACATTAGCTTAGATTAATTGAAGTCAATTGTTGGCCTTGATACAAGTACTGATCAACTGATCCCAACGGGGATTTTCTGTTCTAATTTTAGACAATCTACAGTTTAAAGTATACAGAACCCAGATTTACTAACTGACACAAATTTTGTTTATCTAAATTAAGACCTAAATAATAAAGAATTTATATCTCCTACAGCTGTGCTGTCGTAACTTTGTCATTAGTATAAAAGATAGAACATTTACTCCCAGTTTGCAGAATCCATGTTGGAATAAACCTGCTCACTACTCATTAATACACAAAGTGCCTAATTAACAGGGTTCAAAATAAGGAGCATCAAGTGTTAGACTAAGACTAAGTAACAGATTTATCAGAAAATTCTAACCTAGGCCACTTATATACTTCACATAGGAATACAGGAATATATTGACTTTATGGGAGAGATAGAAGGGAATGATACACTATATGATGATTATATACAATTATCTACTCTACTGATTATACACAAATACAAAATACTTGTAGATTTAATATGTATAGTTGGATCAAACTATTTATACACGTCCAAGACAATTTCAAACAGGAGTAGGACCAGTTTATTTCATTTTGAGGTAGAACAAATGGTAGTTGAATTCATTCCAGCAATGACTTTAAGCCACACTTACTTTGTACTAATTACTACCTATACTACCTCAAAACAAAATGGACTGTTCTTCTTGAAAGTTTATGGATGTGCATAAATATGTTTGACCCACTATACTGTTTGTTTCAAACACCAATACAAACTGATACTGTACAAACTATAATAAAACCTCATTTAACCGTTATAGATTAGGGTTTGAAACAAACAGGACTTCAAAGATGTACATCACCAGTGTAAGTGGAAGAAGGACCCTATAGAATATTAGGACCTACTTGGAGTTCATTTGAGTATCACTTAGCAACCAGTCTGTGGTACCTGATTAATTCCAAAATGCTTGTGTCAGCATTTAGTCACATCACCAGAAAGACAAGCAGGGGAAAAGAGAGAGGAAAATACAAAAATCTCTCAAAAATATCGTTGGCGCCTGACAGTGTTATGACGAAAATGGTGCCAAAAAATTAGTCAAACAACTCAACCCTGATTAAAAATCTGTGATTCCACATCTCCCTATCTACCTTAATCAGGCTACAGACTGGTTACTTTAAGAGAAAGAAATTGGTATCACCAGTAACAATATATCCTTTATTAGAATTAGTCCTCCTGGTGAGAAACGAGCTGTCTTCACCAACCACTTGCTTAACATAGACCACCATCTTGGATAGAATTTAGGCAAAAACTTAAACATACTTTCAGTGTTACGAAGCATGATAGAAGTTATCTATAACCACCTCTGAAAATAGTGGACTGTTCCTGGTAGTGCATGACTACCACTGACCTACTTTTCAATTCAAATAGTCTCCAGCTATTAGTCTTCTCACCATGACAACTGACCTAATAAGGATAGCAATGCTGATATGTTATTTAATAAGTTATTCATTTAACTTAACTGTCTTTATTCCTTACGCCTGGTTGGGCTAACAAATGACCAATTTATGGGTATGAAACAGACTATGCCTAATCAGAGTACGTACTAAGCTTATTTATCATCATGATAATATGCACATGCGGAATAGTTCAAGAAAAGGACAAGGGGTGTCAGGTTGACAGACATGATTATCATCCTAGGTTTGAATTGGTAAATATGACAGTAATTCTACCTATAAGTTGTTGACTGTAAAAATAGATTGGTCAGTAAATAATATCACATTTATTACATACATCTAAACTATAACATCTAGTACTACAAGATCATTAGAGACTTCTTATATCCACTTGATTCAAGTTGGTATCAATCAACCAAAACTAGCAAATGAAATAAGTGAAAACAAGAGTTTTAAGCTTTTGGACAAATTTTTCTATAATACATAAAATCTACAGAAATAAAACTGAGTTTTCTAGAGAAAACAATAAGGCTTAATTAAATATTGTGCATCTCCAAGTTGAATAATGTATTGCAATTTCATATTTTCTCGTTACAAACAAAATTATTCCACCACAATGAAAATAGCCTGGGAAATTATTTTACAGAATGCAAAAAGAAATTTATTTTCGAGTTTATTTATGTGTATTAGGGACTATTATGGATTCTATTTTAGAAGATGATTAACTGCTTATAGCTTGCTACAGTAAAGTCATAATTTAGTTCTGTATTTTAGATAAATAGCCACAACTGTTGTCTGACAGAAAAATAACATGGTGACAGCAGTTTTTGAATCTTTGCATATTTTAATCTTGCAAAGAAAAACCACTATTTAGGAATATTATAGTCATTTTTGTAGGATTTCCTTTTTAGTATATATAAATAATTTTGTAAAATTAAAAGGAGTTTTACATCCTACTTCGGTATCTAGCACTGTTATCAGTTTTATAAAATCAAAACAAGTTTTATATCTTGCTATCTTAATTCTGATTAAACTTATAAAGACAATATTTTAATTGATATATTTTGACCATATTAATTATTCATACAGATATTACAAAACTATTATTTTCAATACTTGAAAAATAACAAGGTTTAGCTGAAGATAAAATTCCACATACACTTATACCTTAAAACACTTCAGTACATGGCCTCAGACTACAAACACTCAATAGGCATTTATAATGAACTTTAAAATAATTCTTAATAGGAAAAAACTAGCCGAGAACAACTGGGGCCTTATTCTGAAAAACTTAATATAAATGATTTAATGTTCCAGGCATCTCATTGGTCAATCACTAAAATTGATTTTAAATTTCAGCTATTTATCCAATCAGATTACTGTTTTTTCTTCAAATCTAGAAGTTGAGTTTTGTAGAAAAAGGTTCCAGTAGAATTTCTAAATAAGGAGGTATCTACCAGTCTGGAAGTGAACAATCATCTTTACATCCAAAATATTCAAAATATTACTATTTTAAAACTTATTATTTTAATGCCCTGTTCATTCATCTATTATAAAATAAAATAAGGCTTAAATATGAGGCTGGGCCATTCATCCTTGAGGTGTTTACACTATTTAGCGAGAGTCCTTATTCTTGAAAATTTAACTGGAGATGATTTAAGTAATCTAGTCATCTGATTGGTCAATAACTAAAACTGATTTTAAAATTTGTGTTATTATCCAATCAGATTACTTATTTCAGTTTAAAATTTCTATTTGATCTTATTTAAGGTTTAAAGAATAAGGTCCCAGTTTTAAGTTTGTTGAAGGATTCTAGGACTAGGTGGCTAAAAATAAATGGTATACATGTAGTTAAAAGCAGAGGAGACGAAGGTTATCTGTTATTGTAACTTAACCCTTTAAACACAGGTTCAAAATTGTGTCTATACGACTTCTCCAGTGGGGAGGCTGTTACCAAGTGATGTCACAGAACCATAACTTCAAATGCTTTCCTACATACTATCACAGATCAGGGTATATGACAATGTTATTTGCGCTCAGTGTTCAAAGGGTTAATGTATATGATAGGGTCGAATTTTGAAAAAAAGAACAACCCCGAATAAAACCAACCTACTTTCCCTATGGGTACAGTTTTAAAATGGATGACACAAGAAAAACTTGATTTGTTAAAATATTACAGAGTTCAAAACCGATTTAGCCAATAAAATCATAAGACATAAGATTAAAAGCTTAGTTTTAATTGGATGATTGTAAGAACCAATGAAAAACAATGAAACTAACCATTTTGATTTATACACCTACCCTAAACAAAATAAAATGCTTTAAAAAATGATTTAACTCTCATGCATAACAGCCAAGGCTTGAAATAACATGTTTAGCAAATAACACCCCTATTTCAACATATGAACTATTCCAAACATACTTCACTACAACATATCAAGTACATGTACAGAATAGTTCATTGCAAGGTTGAGGGGTGACAAACTATTTCCAGCCTTGTTAACAATTAATTCCATAGGTTATCATTGTGTTGTGCGTTAAATAAATATTTAAAACACAAAATAATAAGGAATAAAATCAAATAAGCGCAATGGGTTATGGGACTTGAGTAAGTCGTTGTGGGTGGAGTTAACTCCCTTGAATTGTAAGACAACTAAATGACTTGGCAAGAAAATATCCCAAAATCCTGAAAATGTTGGATATTTTTATCTAGTACTTATATAATATATATATACTTTCTTAAAATGACATTAAACTATCATATTGATGAATCGGCCCCAAGGGCAATAACTCTTTCTGAACATTGAAAAGTTAAAATAAATGCACTTATTTATATTAAAACAGCGAACATCTTGAACAATTCTTTCACTTTATGCCTCTCAATTGTTTGCTTGTACACATGTCTTTACTTAAGAGAGTTCACATGACATTCATTTCTGTTTCTTGAATCACCTAGGTTACAATTAAAAACAAAATATCACATGACTGTGCTACACATCTCTTCGGGCAAAATCTTTATGTGAAAATTACACAAGTTCTCATCAAAGTCCTGTGGACTCCCAATTTAGTTGATCCTCGAGTCGCTGTACTTGAGCCCCTGTGGACTCTCACAGCATTTGATCCTCACAACCCTATGGTCACTCAATGCCCTGTGGTCTCTTCACACATTCAATCCTAACAGCACCATGGACTCTTAAAGCTTCTGTACTCGAGTCCCTGTGGAATCTCCTTGTATTCTGTTCTCCAAGCCCTGTGGTGCCGATTCATCAATGAACATAATTAAGTTTAAAAATAAAAGATTATCTAATTATAACTGGAACTACTGGTCTGAATACATCTTGACAATACGTTGAGCCTCGCGATATCCTGTTAGTAGTGCACCATGGGTAGTAGAATAAAATGTTGTATGGGTAGCTTCACCGGCAAATAAAACTCGCGGCTGAAAGTGTAAAATTATTTCATAATGACACAGTGCTTGGTAAATCATCTTTGACAGGGAATCCTTTAAAACTAGTTGCTGCTCTATTACAAAATACATGATGTACCACGTAACTAGTGAACTAGCTGTTACTTAGAGATGTCATTGGCTGTTACCAAGTGATTTCATTGATAGTTACACAGTGATGTAATTGGCCGTTACCAAGCAATGTCACTGGCTGTTTCCAAATGATGTCATTGGCAATTTCTAATGATGTCATTGGCAATTACTTAGTGATGTCATTGGAAATTATTAAGTGATGTCACTGGCCATTATCCTTTCAAATATTTTTTACAGCCAGAATTCTGATTGGCTATAATCATTAGCGAACAATCCAATGGAAACTCTGTATTTAAAATTTTCACTGATACAAGAAAAGTGCTGTTAAGATCAGAATCTGTATTGTCGCGAGATAATGGACAATAGAGATCTTATAACCATTTGAGAGTATACACCTACCTTCTCATCATCTCCGGCAGTAAGTGGTTCTTGCAATGTCATAATATCTTTCTGACGAGCACCTATAGCTAGAAAACTATATGAGCCTCTTGTATACGGATTGTTACCCCAACGGGTTCTGCAAAAAAAAATTAAAACAATAATAATAACTTTATTTTGGAAACCCATTCTGAGAAAGTTGAATTCGAACACCGGCAGGTTGGAATAGACACAAACTATATAAATTTATACAATTTGAAATAAAGTGGAGACAAAATCAAAAGAAGGAATCTTTGAAAAACATCAGAGACAAAGGCTTTGAAAAATATTTTAGAAAGCTTTATGAAACCTTGGAAAAGTTTTAGAGGGGAAAAACCCTAGGCCCCATCTTTTCAAAACAATCTGCACGCTAGGTGTTAGAAGATAAAACCCTAAGACATCCTAGCACTAAGATTGTTTCAAGAGTATGTTGCAGAAAACTCCTGGGCCCATATTCTCACAACAATCTTTGAGCTAGGACGCCTTAAAAAGTGTTTGAAGATAAGACCCAAAGAAGACCTAGCACTTAGATAAGTTGCAGGATCCCTTTTCTAGAAAATTAACTCAGTTTAGTTCAGTGTTCCAGTCATCTGATTGGTCAATCAATTTGTTGATCCAATCAGATTACTGTACATGTTTCTTTGGGAAGGTTTCAACTGGCATGAGAAATATTAAACCATACTAGTGATACACTTCACAATTCAGAATCTATTACAAAGCTTCACATTATACACACTTCAACTGGAAATCAAGCTATTAGCAATATATTCTTACAACTTCAAAATGTCAACATTGAGAAACTATCATCTTAAATCTTCACAAGTGTCAATTTGTCATAGAACTTTATCTTATACAATGCTTCACAATGTCAAGTTATTAAACTACATCTTATACATCTTCACAATGTCAAGTTATTACAATCTTCATCTTATACATCTTCACAATGTCAAGCTATTACAAACTTCATACTTTTACATTTTTACAATGTCAAGGTATTATAAACTTCACCTTATACATCTTCACAATGTCAAGCTATTACAAACTTCATCTTATACATCTTCACAATGTCAAGCTATTCGAATGTGTACTTATACCTTGACTGCAATAGCCACTATAATCCAATATCAGAATGCAGCAATATGATTGGATTTCATGCCAGTCAATCAGCCAATCAGAGCACTTGACTTGTAAATATTATAGCTTTGTATCTCTCAGCATTTCTCTAATGGCCTCTGATCTGCTGTATACGCTGCATTAACTAACTTTCATTATACAATAAAGGTGGTTATTGCAGTCAAGGTATAAATATGAAAGTTTATAAGTTTGTAATAGCTTGACATAGTCGAGATAACCATACAGATGCAAGTATTTTACAATTTATATTTCTACCATTACTTAAGGGGGTTGACAACCTTATCGTTCGAAGTGTATTTCAATCAAGAAACGTATTAAGTTTATATCCATTCTATTTGGCATTAAAAGAAACTCATCTAGTAAAAATTTTAGCTCAATCGCTTCAGAAGTTCGTCTGATATCCGTCCGTGAAGATAATCTATTTATAGAACAAAACGGGGTATTCCTCTATGTAGACGTACAAATAACGTTGTCAGTTGACATTTGTGATTACAACGTCATCGGCTAAATAAACATTCTCTACGTTTCCGGTAAAGTTATATGTTAATATCGGCACGCGAAGTGAGTTTATGTATCTTCCAGAAGTCACTGATGTCCCATAAATCTTTACGATTCACATGTAAACAAAGAACAATTTTATGATTGTTTGGGTAGAGAGGTGTTTTTTACATGTGCTAATTCATTGTTTTAGCAACTCCAATTGTGTGATATCGGTGCATATCGATGCTTAAAAGGTGTCTTAAAGTATTTCTACAGCTTGAAAGAACAATCTTTTTATACAAAAATGGTCATTAATTACTTAAGGTTTACATGTGTTTGCAAAATGTTATAACAAATGTCATTTTTCCAAAACATATCTCGCTTACAATTTATCCGATTTTTACAAACTTTGCTTCATCTAAAGCCTTACAATGTCACCCTATAATCTTTACGTTGGCTTTTTTTTTTCTTACAATGTCAAGTTTTTTTAAAATTAAATTTTTTTAAATGAAACTCTAAAATTTTGATTTCTAAAATATCTTCAAATCAAACTTTCCAAAAAACCAACTTTTAATTTTTAAAATTTAACATTAAAAGACTTCGTTTATACATTTAAACAATTCTATTATTAAAATTATCTTATAGATATGCACAATTTTAAGGATTAATTGACTTATACTTTGACTTTAAATACCCTATAATCTAAAATTGAAATGCAGCAAGAAATATGATTTTATATTTCTGGATAGCTGAAAGTCCCCTCTTTAAATTTATATTTAAATATTTAAAAAAAGGTGGTTATTGCAGTGGTTGAAATAAAGTTTATTTTTTGTTACATAGGTTTAGGGTTGTCAACCCCCTTAAGGTGAAAAAAAATTCTGTATGTGAAAGTTTATACAAACCAATTTAACACTATCTATTTAACTACCTTCAACTAACAAAAGTTAAAATCGGTCATTAGATCTTGTTGTTATATAACTTGCAAGTTTTTTAAAATATAAATTTCATGTTATATAATCCATAGTGAATAAATTTATAGCTTGAAGTTTATCCAAGTTTTTGTTTTTTTGAAGAAATTGCAAACTGTTTGCCTGCGATTAAATAATAATAAATTTTTATGGGAAGGAAGTACAAAGAATGCTCTAAGCTTATTGACATTTTATTCGTGTGTGACAGTGTGATATATAATCATAGCTCTATTAGTATCAGCTTGATCTAAGCCATTTGATGACATGAGTTTGGATCCTGGATAATTCTGATGCCATAGAGACTCCGTTACCAAGAACTTTAACCTTCTCTGATTTAAAGAGTCCTAAATTCCTACTTATACCAACTTTATAAGTCTATGTATTGGTCTGTGACCTGGGTCAGTGATTTCATTGAGACTATGTTCTTATTGCCATCTAACAAAAGTATCCAATATCCATTCATTGACCAATCTCCATATTTACTTGACCCACCAATATCCAACTACCCTTATACAACAGTTAACATTGATTGATCCACTCTGAAACAACGTAGACCTCAATGGAAACTATTTCTATAAACCATTAGCTAAATACCACAGGGCTTTACAACCAAACGACACAAATTGATATTGGCAATTACTTTACGTAATGAGAACTAGGATATTCACGTTACCATAATCTACAGCACACTTCAACCATTTACAGACATAAAAAACATTTCTGATCAAAATGAATGGCTTTCAATTCGATTTAAATGGTTAAATTCTGTTAAATCTTTCATAAAGTTGTGGTTATGTCATTTATTTGATTGAAAATTACAGAGTGACAACAAAACTCAGTCAGGAACAAAATGATTTAACCTATCTTCACAATGTCAAGTATTACAAACTTCATCTTATACATCTTCACAATGTCAAGCTATTACCAACTTCATCTTATACATCTTCACAATGTCAAGCTATTACCAACTTCATCTTATACATCTTCACAATGTCAAGCTATTACAAACTTCATCTTATACATCTTACTTGTATCCATGCGAATTTAAATGCAGTGATTTGATTGGATTAAAAGTTAACAAATACAGCCACTCACAGGCCTTGACTGTAAGTCTATAATCTTTAAGTTATTTATAATACATGTAGACCTACCACCTAAAAATATTATAGACGTATGGTATATTTTTCAATGAAATAAAGATTATTTGAACCAAAACAACCCAGAATATGAAATATATTAAGGTCAAGGGCATTAACTCAGTGTAGAACACTCCCATTGTACTGTAAGCAATCAAACTATAGTAAGCTAAATAACCTGACAAACTTGACCATCCCTGTACAGCTACAGGTCACTGAGTGTGTGTCATTGCAAAATCTTACAACCTTAAGGAAATGTTAAATAAAACAAAGTATTTTAATATTCTAGATGACTTCATCCCTTTCAAGGACCCTTTTCTTATAATTACCATACCATACTACTCTGCCAGTGTTTACAGTTAACATCTACATATTATATTCTACTGGGCCAGTGTTTACGGTAGAGATCTAGATATATTCTACTGGGTCAGTGTTTACAGTAGAGATCTAGATATATTCTTCTGGGCCAGTGTTTACGGTAGAGATCTAGATATATTCTACTGGGCCAGTGTTTACGGTAGAGATCTAGATATATTCTCCCTGGGCCAGTGTTTACAGTAGAGATCTAGATATATTTTACTGGGCCAGTGTTTACAGTAGAGATCTAGATATATTCTACTGGGCCAGTGTTTACAGTAGAGATCTAGATATATTCTACTGGGCCAGTGTTTACAGTAGAGATCTAGATATATTTTACTGGGCCAGTGTTTACGGTAGAGATCTAGATATATTCTACTAGGCCAGTGTTTACGGTAGAGATCTAGATATATTTTTACTGGGTCAGTGTTTACAGTAGAGATCTAGATATATTCTACTGGGCCAGTGTTTACGGTAGAGATCTAGATATATTCTACTGGGCCAGTGTTTACAGTAGAGATCTAGATATATTCTACTGGGCCAGTGTTTACGGTAGAGATCTAGATATATTCTACTGGGCCAGTGTTTACGGTAGAGATCTAGATATATTTTACTGGGCCAGTGTTTACAGTAGAGATCTAGATATATTCTACTGGGCCAGTGTTTACGGTAGAGATCTAGATATATTTTACTGGGCCAGTGTTTACGGTAGAGATCTAGATATATTCTACTGGGCCAGTGTTTACGGTAGAGATCTAGATATATTCTACTGGGCCAGTGTTTACGGTAGAGATCTAGATATATTCTACTGGGCCAGTGTTTACGGTAGAGATTTAGATAAAAGAGTTGTGAAGACTTGTAAATATGTTAGGTAAACAACCGACTGACTGACTACCCTAGTATTGATTATTCTAGAGTAAAATATAGGTCATAATGAACTTTGAGACTTCAATGAGTTTGAGACTGGAGATTATTGACTGTGTGAAGAAATCAACTAGTTGAATCAGTTCACAAATTTTAAATCTACATGATATCTCTTATAATTTATATTACATATATCACTAGGGAGAAAGATGACAGGGCTGTCATTAGACAGTTTCAAAATCTCCTGAATAAACTAAGCTTTTTATACAAATATAAGAATTAATCTTATTACGGTACGAAAATTTTAAAATCTGGGATTTCTATTCAAAATTCTTCACTTTCTGGATAAATATCATTTTTTCTATGAGGTGAACCAGGAGAGATTCGTTATCAAATTCTTTAAATTAAAAGCTTACACATGATAAATTAGGAATTAAGACGGTATCGGTATTCGTTTTAACAACTACTATAATTAAATCTCTATACAAGTTAGAATCATCTAGAATTATAAAACCATACTTTCATTCTATTCAGCAAAAGAAATCTTCTAAAATTTCAGAACTAAAAGCATTGAGAAAACTTAAAGGGATTGTAAAGAGATTTTTATAAAATATGATGTGTATTGAGGACACTGAAAGCATCAATTTGCACCATTCTAATCTTTCTTCCAAGCATTTGTGGTTCCTGCAATTCCACTAAAACAAAGTGTTTTGTGACTTATGTTAAGTATTTATGAGATATAGGTCCATTTGTGACAAGTGATGTCAACAAACGCTTAGTTTTAGTAGATTTGAAGGAACCAAAGATGTCTGAATGAAAATTGAAAATGGTGTAAATTGATGTTATCATTGTCGTTGATGCACATAAAATAATCTCTATACAATCTCTTCGATTCAAGTAAGGCAGATACATATATACCGTCCTCAAAAGGGCATTCAGGGCAATAATTCTGAATATATAATGAGCTAAAATCTATATATATATATATATGATTATCAATATATTCCAGTGCTAACTCATGTAACAGCCTGAAACTCTAGTATTGATTTTTAGAAAATACTTCCATTGTTTTTATCAATGTAAAATGTATTATAGTTCTAACAATGTTTTTATCAATGTAAAATGTATTATAGTTCTAACAATGTTTTTATCAATGTAAAATTTTAAAGTTCTAACAATGTTTTTATCAATGTAAAATATATTAAAGTTCTAACAATGTTTTTATCAATGTAAAATATATTATAGTTCTAACAATGTTTTTATCAATGTAAAATGTATTATAGTTCTAACAATGTTTTTATCAATGTAAAATGTTTATAGTTCTAACAATGTTTTTATCAATGTAAAATTTTAAAGTTCTAACAATGTTTTTATCAATGTAAAATTATTAAAGTTCTAACAATGTTTTTATCAATGTAAAATGTATTAAAGTTCTAACAATGTTTTTATCAATGTAAAATTATTAAAGTTCTAACAATGTTTTTATCAATGTAAAATATATTAAAGTTCTAACAATGTTTTTATCAATGTAAAAAATATTATAGTTCTAACAATGTTTTTATCAATGAAAAAAATATTATAGTTCAAACCCAATGTTTTTATCAATGTAAAATGTATTATAGTTCAAACCCAATGTTTTTATCAATGTAAAATGTTTATAGTTCTAACAATGTTTTTATCAATTTAAAATTTTAAAGTTCTAACAATGTTTTTATCAATTTAAAATTATTAAAGTTCTAACAATGTTTTTATCAATGTAAAATGTATTAAAGTTCTAACAATGTTTTTATCAATGTAAAATTATTAAAGTTCTAACAATGTTTTTATCAATGTAAAAAATATTAAAGTTCTAACAATGTTTTTATCAATGTAAAATTATTAAAGTTCTAACAATGTTTTTATCAATGTAAAATGTATTAAAGTTCTAACAATGTTTTTATCAATGTAAAATTATTAAAGTTCTAACAATGTTTTTATCAATGAAAAAAATATTATAGTTCAAACCCAATGTTTTTATCAATGTAAAATATATTAAAGTTCTAACAATGTTTTTATCAATGTAAAATTATTAAAGTTCTAACAATGTTTTTATCAATGTAAAATGTATTAAAGTTCTAACAATGTTTTTATCAATGTAAAATGTATTAAAGTTCTAACAATGTTTTTATCAATGTAAAATATATTAGGGCTGGGAATCGATTATGATTTTAATATCGATTATCGGCAAATAATCGGTGACGTGCACCGACCGATAATCAATTAATAATCGGTAGAATTTTCATGTCTATTTTAAGAAAGGGGAAGATAACCACATTCGAGTATCGTAAACACAGTACATTTGAAAATGAAAGTAGCATATCCTCCCAGCAGATGGAGCTCTACACTGTTGTTATTTATAGGCCTATAGTTGTTATTGTGTCGTATTAAAAGTCGATAGCGGTATTATTTGGTAGGTTTTGTGATAGTATTGTTCATTCCATCTTGTAAACAGTTGTTTGAAAAAATTGATTGGATATAATTTATTGAATCATGATAATCGATTATGGAATTTTAGATCGATAATCGTAATCGGCAGGTAAGTAATCGACGATTAATCGGAATTTCGATAAATTTTGCCAGCCCTAAAATATATTATAGTTCTAAAAATGTTTTTATCAATGTAAAATATATTATAGTTCTAACAATGTTTTTATCAATGTAAAATGTATTAAAGTTCTAACAATGTTTTTATCAATGTAAAATGTATTAAAGTTCTAACAATGTTTTTATCAATGTAAAATATATTATAGTTCTAACAATGTTTTTATCAATGTAAAATGTATTATAGTTCTAACAATGTTTTTATCAATGTAAAATGTATTAAAGTTCTAACAATGTTTTTATCAATGTAAAATGTATTATAGTTCTAACAATGTTTTTATCAATGTAAAATATATTATAGTTCTAACAATGTTTTTATCAATGTAAAATGTATTATAGTTCTAACAATGTTTTTATCAATGTAAAATGTATTAAAGTTCTAACAATGTTTTTATCAATGTAAAATGTATTATAGTTCTAACAATGTTTTTATCAATGTAAAATGTATTATAGTTCTAACAATGTTTTTATCAATGTAAAATGTATTAAAGTTCTAACAATGTTTTTATCAATGTAAAATGTATTAAAGTTCTAACAATGTTTTATCAATGTAAAATATATTATAGTTCTAACAATGTTTTTATCAATGTAAAATATATTAAAGTTCTAACAATGTTTTTATCAATGTAAAATATATTAAAGTTCTAACAATGTTTTTATCAATGTAAAATGTATTAAAGTTCTAACAATGTTTTTATCAATGTAAAATATATTATAGTTCTAACAATGTTTTTATCAATGTAAAATATATTAAAGTTCTAACAATGTTTTTATCAATGTAAAATATATTATAGTTCTAACAATGTTTTTATCAATGTAAAATATATTAAAGTTCTAACAATGTTTTTATCAATGTAAAATATATTAAAGTTCTAACAATGTTTTTATCAATGTAAAATTATTAAAGTTCTAACAATGTTTTTATCAATGTAAAATATATTATAGTTCTAACAATGTTTTTATCAATGTAAAATATATTAAAGTTCTAACAATGTTTTTATCAATGTAAAATATATTAAAGTTCTAACAATGTTTTTATCAATGTAAAATGTATTATAGTTCTAACAATGTTTTTATCAATGTAAAATGTATTATAGTTCTAACAATGTTTTTATCAATGTAAAATATATTATAGTTCTAACATGTTTTTATCAATGTAAAATATATTATAGTTCTAACAATGTTTTTATCAATGTAAAATATATTATAGTTCTAACAATGTTTTTATCAATGTAAAATGTATTATAGTTCTAACAATGTTTTTATCAATGTAAAATGTATTATAGTTCTAACAATGTTTTTATCAATGTAAAATATATTATAGTTCTAACAATGTTTTTATCAATGTAAAATATATTAAAGTTCTAACAATGTTTTTATCAATGTAAAATGTGTTATAGTTCTAACAATTTTTAAAAAATATTATAGTTCTAACAATGTTTTTATCAATGTAAAATATATTATAGTTCTAACAATGTTTTTATCAATGTAAAATATATTAAAGTTCTAACAATGTTTTTATCAATGTAAAATATTTTAAATAGTTCTAACAATGTTTTTATCAATGTAAAATGTATTATAGTTCTAACAATGTTTTTATCAATGTAAAATATATTATAGTTCTAACAATGTTTTTATCAATGTAAAATGTATTAAAGTTCTAACAATGTTTTTATCAATGTAAAATGTATTAAAGTTCTAACAATGTTTTTATCAATGTAAAATATATTATAGTTCTAACAATGTTTTTATCAATGTAAAATGTATTATAGTTCTAACAATGTTTTTATCAATGTAAAATGTATTAAAGTTCTAACAATGTTTTTATCAATGTAAAATATTTTAAATAGTTCTAACAATGTTTTTATCAATGTAAAATATATTATAGTTCTAACAATGTTTTTATCAATGTAAAATGTATTATAGTTCTAACAATGTTTTTATCAATGTAAAATATATTATAGTTCTAACAATGTTTTTATCAATGTAAAATATATTATAGTTCTAACAATGTTTTTATCAATGTAAAATGTATTAAAGTTCTAACATGTTTTTATCAATGTAAAATATATTATAGTTCTAACAATGTTTTTATCAATGTAAAATATATTAAAGTTCTAACAATGTTTTTATCAATGTAAAATGTGTTATAGTTCTAACAATGTTTTTATCAATGTAAAATATATTATAGTTCTAATCATGTTTTTATCAATGTAAAATGTATTAAAGTTCTAACAATGTTTTTATCAATGTAAAATGTATTAAAGTTCTAACAATGTTTTTATCAATGTAAAATATATTATAGTTCTAACAATGTTTTTATCAATGTAAAATATATTATAGTTCTAACATGTTTTTATCAATGTAAAATGTATTAAAGTTCTAACAATGTTTTTATCAATGTAAAATTATTATAGTTCTAACAATGTTTTTATCAATGTAAAATGTATTAAAGTTCTAACAATGTTTTTATCAATGTAAAATATATTATAGTTCTAACAATGTTTTTATCAATGTAAAATATTTTAAATAGTTCTAACAATGTTTTTATCAATGTAAAATATATTATAGTTCTAACAATGTTTTTATCAATGTAAAATGTATTATAGTTCTAACAATGTTTTTATCAATGTAAAATATATTATAGTTCTAACAATGTTTTTATCAATGTAAAATGTTTTAAATAGTTCTAACAATGTTTTTATCAATGTAAAATATATTATAGTTCTAACAATGTTTTTATCAATGTAAAATATATTATAGTTCTAACAATGTTTTTATCAATGTAAAATATATTATAGTTCTAACAATGTTTTTATCAATGTAAAATATATTAAAGTTCTAACAATGTTTTTATCAATGTAAAATGTTTTAAATAGTTCTAACAATGTTTTTATCAATGTAAAATGTATTAAAGTTCTAACAATGTTTTTATCAATGTAAAATGTATTAAAGTTCTAACAATGTTTTTATCAATGTAAAATGTATTATAGTTCTAACAATGTTTTTATCAATGTAAAATGTTTTAAATAGTTCTAACAATGTTTTTATCAATGTAAAATATATTATAGTTCTAACAATGTTTTTATCAATGTAAAATGTATTAAAGTTCTAACAATGTTTAACAATGTAAAATGTATTAAATTCTAACAATGTAAAATGTATTAAAGTTCTAACAATGTTTTTATCAATGTAAAATGTATTATAGTTCTAACAATGTTTTTATCAATGTAAAATGTATTAAAGTTCTAACAATGTTTTTATCAATGTAAAATGTATTATAGTTCTAACATGTTTTTATCAATGTAAAATGTATTATAGTTCTAACAATGTTTTTATCAATGTAAAATGTATTATTTAAAGTTCTAACAATGTTTTTATAAAAATGTAAAATGTATTAAAGTTCTAACAATGTTTTTATCAATGTAAAATGTATTAAAGTTCTAACCATGTTTTTATCAATGTAAAATATATTATAGTTCTAACAATGTTTTTATCAATGTAAAATATATTATAGTTCTAACAATGTTTTTATCAATGTAAAATGTATTAAAGTTCTAACCATGTTTTTATCAATGTAAAATATATTATAGTTCTAACAATGTTTTTATCAATGTAAAATGTATTAAAGTTCTAACAATGTTTTTATCAATGTAAAATGTATTAAAGTTCTAACAATGTTTTTATCAATGTAAAATGTATTATAGTTCTAACAATGTTTTTATCAATGTAAAATGTATTATAGTTCTAACAATGTTTTTATCAATGTAAAATATATTATAGTTCTAACAATGTTTTTATCAATGTAAAATGTATTATAGTTCTAACAATGTTTTTATCAATGTAAAATATATTATAGTTCTAACCATGTTTTTATCAATGTAAAATGTATTATAGTTCTAACAATGTTTTTATCAATGTAAAATATATTATAGTTCTAACCATGTTTTTATCAATGTAAAATATTTTAAATAGTTCTAACCATGTTTTTATCAATGTAAAATATATTATAGTTCTAACCATGTTTTTATCAATGTAAAATGTATTATAGTTCTAACATGTTTTTATCAATGTAAAATGTATTATAGTTCTAACAATGTTTTTATCAATGTAAAATATATTATAGTTCTAACAATGTTTTTATCAATGTAAAATATATTATAGTTCTAACCATGTTTTTATCAATGCAAAATATATTATAGTTCTAACAATGTTTTTATCAATGTAAAATGTATTATAGTTCTAACCATGTTTTTATCAATGTAAAATATATTATAGTTCTAACCATGTTTTTATCAATGCAAAATATATTATAGTTCTAACCATGTTTTTATCAATGCAAAATATATTATAGTTCTAACAATGTTTTTATCAATGCAAAATATATTATAGTTCTAACAATGTTTTTATCAATGTAAAATGTATTATAGTTCTAACCATGTTTTTATCAATGCAAAATATATTATAGTTCTAACCATGTTTTTATCAATGCAAAATATATTATAGTTCTAACCATGTTTTTATCAATGTAAAATATATTATAGTTCTAACCATGTTTTTATCAATGCAAAATATATTATAGTTCTAACCATGTTTTTATCAATGCAAAATATATTATAGTTCTAACCATGTTTTTATCAATGTAAAATATATTATAGTTCTAACCATGTTTTTATCAATGCAAAATATATTATAGTTCTAACCATGTTTTTATCAATGTAAAATATATTATAGTTCTAACCATGTTTTTATCAATGTAAAATATATTATAGTTCTAACAATGTTTTTATCAATGTAAAATATATTATAGTTCTAACAATGTTTTTATCAATGTAAAATATATTATAGTTCTAACAATGTTTTTATCAATGTAAAATGTATTAAAGTTCTAACCATGTTTTTATCAAAGTAAAATATATTATAGTTCTAACAATGTTTTTATCAATGTAAAATGTATTATAGTTCTAACAATGTTTTTATCAATGTAAAATATATTATAGTTCTAACCATGTTTTTATCAATGTAAAATATATTAAAGTTCTAACAATGTTTTTATCAATGTAAAATATATTAAAGTTCTAACAATGTTTTTATCAATGTAAAATGTATTAAAGTTCTAACAATGTTTTTATCAATGTAAAATGTATTAAAGTTCTAACAATGTTTTTATCAATGTAAAATATATTAAAGTTCTAACAATGTTTTTATCAATGTAAAATATATTATAGTTCTAACAATGTTTTTATCAATGTAAAATATATTTTAGTTCTAACAATGTTTTTATCAATGTAAAATGTATTAAAGTTCTAACAATGTTTTTATCAATGTAAAATGTATTATAGTTCTAACAATGTTTTTATCTTTTAAGAAAAGCATGATAACTCTTTTAGGAAAAATCTTATGGATGAATCTTACCTGATAACTCTTTTAGGAAGAGGAATGTCATTGTTTTTAAGGAATTTGCGTAAGGTATCTCGACAATCTTCTGCTATCTGCTCCTCAGTTAATGATTCCATGAATAATGCTTCCTTTCCAGACAACCAACCTGAAGCATACAAAGGTCAAGGTCACAGGCGAAATCAAATGTTATGGCAGGTTGACTTGAAGATTATCTCCAGCAGCTTGTCTTCTAACCTACCAAAAATGAAATGAATGGAGTTTTCTCTCCTTCTTTTCTACACCTTCTGGGCTAAATGAAGATCCTGACCATACCAGTGATATAAGCTTGTTTATTTAGAAATAATATATCATAAAAAAACATAAATATCTGTTTAAGTTTATAAGAGAAACAGATCGATGCATTGAAAAAATTTCAACCAATGTTAACACTCTATAGTACTTACATTTAACAAAATATAGCGGCACCATATAAAAACTAAATTTATTATGATTATCCCAAAATATTTGACTTTCGACCTTCACTACAATCAGCTCGGTCACAGTACAAGTCCCATATTTTAGGATATCAATACATACCCAGTATCAAATTACTTATACTCCCCGGAGCAAGTAATGATTTTTTACCCTAAATTGAGTCTTAGAGCAAAAGAATGATCCGTTTCTATGCAATAGCAGCTCTCTGGAACAAGCTGACCGAAAAGCATGGACATCAAATGTCCCAAGGTTCAGCCATCAGCACTGAAAATGTATTAATAGTTTCCTGAAATAAAGATGCTGTTGTCAGCCTCGATTTCATATCGGGTTCACCAAGACAAGAATCTTCAGGTCCTCATCTACAGCCAATTGGATAAGGTGAACCACAGTCTAGTTTTTTTATTTAGAATAGGGCAAGGGTTGAATGAAATTGTTTCAAATTAATATAAATAAGCTGCACAAGATTAAAAAAAAAACGCTATTTACAATAATCAAACTTAACTTAATACAAGCTTTTTCAGAAGATGCATGTGCGGAAAAGTTCACTTTAGAGTTAAAGGGTGTAAGTAGAATTGACTGACGATTTTGGGACTGTAATAGTAGATAATATAAAAACAGTAAAGTAAAAAATGTTTCTTACCGACTAGTATATTTTCATGAACCACTTCAAACGAATAAATTTTACGCATCCACGTTTTCCGTAGATCATTATCTATCACTTGACTTCTATCCCATAATAGTTCGATTCTGAAAACATCCGATTCCACAATGGTCTCTTCAAATTCCAGAATCACTTTATCAACAATACCAAAACCCATTGCTTGAATGGCCTGTTGCTTGTCCTTAGGAAGGGGAGGGAGAAACATTCGATCACAAGCTGCTTTCAGAACTCCGAGTGAAACAGTGCATAATACATGATTTGCATAGAACTTTTCACCATTTTCACATTCAACACAAACCTCTTGTGCACTTTTGTTATTTTCTGAATTGGCCCAATTCACGCATTTGACAGGTTTGTTCAATAGGATATTTTCCTCCGGAATATTTTTTTTAAGGATTTCCAAAACGGCTTCGAATCCGGGTGGAATAGTGTAATGGACTCCGGGTAATTCTTCGTAGCATCCGAACTCTTCTAGAGACACATCATTCATGTTGTCACATCCTGTGATACAACACTCTAATAATATCCTTTGATCGAAAATCATCTGACGTGAACGTCGATCTCCATTATTATACCGATCCAATTTTTCTTGAAATTCTCGTTCAAGATGTGCCCCCACACTGTCTTCCTCCTCTGGGGTGGGGATGTTTGAATGAAAAAAATCTTCACACTCTGCAATTAACATGCCGTAAGAGAAATCCACTTCATTCACCATTTTATCACTGATAACATCACCATCTTCGGTTAAATGTAAGTCTCGCCGCCTCAAATTTCGGTTGGCATGACGCAGCTCTAACAAATGATTCTGATCTGCTATTTGGTAGATTGGATTTCTTTCTATTCCATGGATCCAATTGGCGCCCATTTCAGCCTTATGGCCTTCATCATCTGCAATTATACATAAGATCAAATGAGATTCCTCAAAAAAAACAAACGAGAAAATGGCTTTGATTTTTAAAGAAAATATCAGATGTAGTCTATCACAAATCATTTGAAGTTGAAATATACTCGTTAAAAAGCAGCGATTGATTTACAATATTCATTTCTGTTGCACATTTCAAGAAAAGACTTCACAACTATTCCCGTTTAATTACAAATCTTAACATTTTCAAGAAATACTGGGTCTTAAGAATAAACATAAAAAGTTTCAAATTTTGAACATGGCCAATCAGAGAATATTATATTCATCAGTAGATAAACCTGCTGTCATAAGTAACATAACCAAATCCTTACATAATCAGATAAATCCAAAAAAACTTAGTAATAATTATAAATTGGGCATTTTTCAATAAATAGCTTTGTGAGTTTTGGAGATTTTACAAGGATCCTCTTACTTTATGAAATCAGGTAAGTTCCCTGATGAATATATACTCATATTGACTTTTCTTGAGAACTGAAATTTTATGCCTATTTTAAGACGCAGTATCACTTTAAATACACACTGGTTAATTACAAATCTTAATATCTTAATATAAAACATAAATAAATATAATAATTACACCAAGAGACAATAACTATAATTGACCTATCAAAACATTAATTCTTTAGTCTCTGTATTTATTATATCTATTATGTATTTTAATTGTATTTTGTCACTTATGTATCTATTGTCATTATTTATATCATTCTATTTTTTGCCATCTTTCTAGTACTTAAAGAGATTGTAAAGAGGTTTTCTAAATATCTTATGTATATCAGGAACACTGATAAGCATCAATTTGCATCATTCTAATTTCAAATATTAATATGATTAATGTCATCATGGAACACTTAGTTCTTGTAGAATTACAGGAACCACAGATGTCTGATTGATAATTAGAACAAAGTAAATTGATGCTATCAGTGTCTCTGATACACATACAACATTTAGAAAACCACTTTAATTTGTTTATTTCTTTGTCAAGTTTAGTACGGTACAGGTCAATCAACTTTTAACTTGACTTCTTTAAGTAGATTTCAATGTCAAGTCTTTAAGAAATCAAGTTACAGAGTTGTACAAGTACCAGTGTTAAACAGGACAAAATATCAGCGCTTTGTGTTGGATGGCGCCTGGCAATTTTATCTTCTATACAAACTGGTAATACTTAAACATTTTGCAATCTAAAAGATGTAGATCTAGATTTGGGTATTTTTGTTTAAGGGTTAATTAAATATCTCTGTTTGATTTTGTGTAAAACAGTCAAGAACAGTTGATTGTTACCCTCTACAGTGAGCAATGAGAGAACTAGAATCAGGACAGCTGCACTTAATAAATCAAAAACACTTTCCAAGTTTCGACATGAATTTTTTGACCTGTAATTTCTTCAATGTGCCAACAGCACTATATTTTAAGCACTAGTTAGACATGTCTGGCAAATATATAGAATTACAAGAACATCAAAAGCGTTATTCGTAAATTTGTCTTTTCTCCTTAGGCAAGTTTTCATTAGAAACAATACAAAGATAGATCTATTTAAAAGCTACTAACTATGATAAAAAACAGACAATAAAAATGAAGTAAGATGTTTTCTTTCTAAAACAGTTGCCTAGTGGGCTGGTAACTTGACCTAGTTTATAACTCTAAATATAGGTCATCAGTGTTTGACCTAGTTTACTGTCTGAATGTACAATAAGGAATGTCTGCCATTACAAAACTTACTACAGTCAGTAGAAGTAACCCAGTGTCGAGATTGTTTAGATTGATTCATGGGCAGTGTGCCATTATACAGTGCCTTTAGTAGAATCTGGTGTTTTATTTATAGTTTCCTCGACCTTCTACTGACAAAAATAACATATGACAAATCTACTATGCACATGCAAAAATGCATACATGTACAACATTCAGATGGTTTTCTGAAATGGAAAATATACATGCATGTACCAAATTTAAATGGGTTTTCTGAAATGGTAAAAATGCATGCATGTACCAAATTTAGATGGGTTTTCTGAAATGGTAAAAATGCATGCATGTACCAAATTTAGATGGGTTTTCTGAAATGGTAAAAATGCATGCATGTACCAAATTTAGATGGGTTTTCTGAAATGGTAAAAATACATGCATGTACCAAATTTAATGGGTTTTCTGAAATGGTAAAAATGCATGCATGTACCAAATTTAAATGGGTTTTCTGAAATGGTAAAAATGCATGCATGTACCAAATTTAGATGGGTTTTCTGAAATGGTAAAAATGCATGCATGTACCAAATTTAGATGGGTTTTCTGAAATGGTAAAAATGCATGCATGTACCAAATTTAAATGGGTTTTCTGAAATGGTAAAAATGCATGCATGTACCAAATTTAATGGGTTTTCTGAAATGGTAAAAATCCATGCATGTACTAAATTTAGATGGGTTTTCTGAAATGGTAAATATGCATGCATGTACCAAATTTAGATGGGTTTTCTGAAATGGTAAATATGCATGCATGTACCAAATTTAGATGGGTTTTCTGAAATGGTAAATATGCATGCATGTACCAAATTTAGATGGGTTTTCTGAAATGGTAAATATGCATGCATGTACCAAATTTAGATGGGTTTTCTGAAATGGTAAATTTATGTATACTTTGACCAAATTTAGATTGATATTTCTGAATGAAAAATATTGAACATATACAAAGCAAAATTTAAGGATTTTATGTAGGCTACATGTCAAGCACTTAATTCAAGTACCAAATTTAAATCAGATTTTCACATGTCAAATAGTTGAACACATCTTATAATAACATTTCTTCAATGTAAGATGTTGGGTGTGGCTTACTAATTTTATGGGTTAATATTTTTCCCAAATATCCAGACTGCATATTTCAATGACTACCAAACCAAACAATCTGTGAACAATGACTAGAAAAACAGGGTCAAATATGTAGTCTGTATTGAGAATGGGTACATATATCTAATTTTAAAAAAAGCGAGGGACAAGTAAAAGGGCAGGGGACAAGTACAAGGCCTGGGGACAAGTACAAGGGCGGGGACAAGTAAAAGGGCAGGGGACAAGTACAAGGGCAGGGGACAAGTCAAGGGCAAAGATTTAAAACAAAGCAAGGTGTCTTGAAATGTATTAGGTTTAAGCAATTTGTGGCCTATATAATAAACCCATCTCAAACTACCAAGACAAAATTGAATCATGCATACAGTATTAACCAATTTCTGAGTGAAGTTTCTAAAATTACACTGAATAAGCTTATGTCATACATATAGAAGTCTAGATAATTCAATGCATTTTAAAGTCCGTTAAAGCTTTCTTCAAATTTTTACGTTTTTATAATTAACAACTCTGTAGCATGGAACAGTTCAGAATACAGTAAGTTTACAATTAAAACTTGACAAAATATCAAACCATAGTGTGTTGAATAGATATTGATTAACTATATTCATCATCTCGATATTGGCCCAGTTGAGTTTCATATTGGCCCAGTCAGTCTGTTGTTATTATACAGTACAAGTTAGGTCTATAGGGTTGTTATAATACATTTAATACACTCATGTTTTATATATTGCAAGTCAGCAGTATTACACTACAAATACATTATGCAGGAAAATACAGAAGTATTTTCAGTAGAGAATGGGGGAATATGAAGCCAGAATATATTACTCTCAATGATTTTGTCATTCAAAACAAAATTTTTTGGACTATTCCAGCGTTTAGATTGAACATATTTTGATAGAATATAAATGTAGGCCTATATTTGAATCAGGGCTGTTGATTTCGCTATATATGCCTGACTAAAATGTCCGATTGACAATATGATCTGTAGGACATCAAGTAGGGCCTATAGATCAAAAAAGTTACAAAAAAAACAAAGAAGGAAACTTTGAATTGTTCTAATAACCTAGTACAGTATTTAAGCTTATTTTCACTAAATAATAGATCATAACTAGATACAACCCTGAGTGTTACCTTACAATTGTATTGAAGTCAAAACAAAACAAAGGATTTAAATAAAAACAAAGAAACTTTAAATTGCTCTAGTAACCTACTCTTTAAGCCTATTGCCACTTTATAATAGATCCGTAATCAAAATTGAATTGAAGTCAAAACAAAACAAAACAAGAGATTCATAAGATAATAGTTTGTTAAACTGGGCCAGATTTACTGCCAAGAATTTGAGTTAATTCTTTCAAGGAAATAGGAACAAGGATATCTGACTCTTTGAGAATATTGTTAAAGATTTGACTTTTTGAGCTTTAAAAAGGTTGTAAAAAGATTTTTCTAAAATGTATGTGTATCAGGGACACTGATAACATCAATTTACACCATTCTAATTTTCAGTCAGATGTCTGTGGTTCCTATAATTCCTGGTTTTTTTTTATATTATTTTGTACCATTTCAATTTTCAGCAACATCATCGTAAATGTAGATTTAGTGAAATATCAGGAACCATAGATGTCTGACTGAATATATTGGATGGTGTAAATTAATGCTATCAGTGTCCCTGATACACATAAGGTACCATACTTAGAATATGGTACACCTAAAAGTTTACAATGTAAATGAATCAAATATTTTCATTCTTATAAATTGTTTGTCAACTCATTTCATGACCCAAACATGTTTCAGATATAAAAACCTCATCAGGACAGGTAGTTAAAAATGGTATAAGTATTCAATATGGGAACTTTAGATCTAGACCTATCCTAAGATTCTAAAAGACAAATCTAGAGAACGCACTAAAAGGATCGAGAAATATTTAATCTAAGTTACCACGTACTACTTCACATAAAACATAAAACCTAATCATTTTAACCGAATACAGGAAGTTAAATTCAAAGCTTTATCATCGTAGCTGAATCATTTATTGTTCATCATCACAATTATATATTCTCATGTATCATCATAATGGCCTACTACAGTTCAGGATATTGCCATATGCATGCAATCAATGAATGATCACTTCTTATTTTATTTCCGTAAAATTTCCCACAAATTTCAAACTTGTTTCAAGTTGAAGCAATGAATAGTTTAATATATTATTTTAGGGTGTAAATGTGATAATTTGAGGGCATGCATGTATTCAGAGTAATGTTACTAAAAATAAAACCATTATAAAAGTAATACAGAGTTCGTCCTTTAATGACCTTCACCCTTACATATATATAGTGACGAGTCAAAATATTTTGGTTATCGACTTTGTATGACCCTTCACGTTTTTATTAAGCTAATTTTAGAAAATTTATTTCAATGATGGCTGTAATTTATCAGTTATTGAGTAATAAATCCGTTGAAAGGATCCAGACCACAATGAATCATAAGGATTGGTAATGTCAATATTCGCGACATTCATTCATTATTTCATCTTTTTTCACTTACCAACGCTGACGCTCCATATTCGTCCTCCCGTTCGATGAGAAGCTTCTAAAATTTTAAAATCAGTTAATCCTTTTCGAGATAAATACTCCCCGGCAGCTATTCCAGAAATCCCGGCCCCAATAATAAGTATTTTAGGTTTACTCGTCCATTTGGTTTCTGCTATAATTTCGTTCGGCTCTTCCATTTTGTCTCACTCTCACTCAGCTGTTTCGAGATCGAAATCCGTCAAAACGACTCGAATTTTCTACACAAATTTTATCACCTAAAATAACAAAATACGTCAAAATGTTAAATGAAATACTCCAGTTTCGAGTTCGGTTAAAAATGAAATGGAAAATCGGTTGTAGTAAGAATACATCCAGCAACACATTTCTAAACAAAAGTTGTGATATGAAAGAAATGTTGTTCACCACCAAACAACTCCATACACGCTAATGACGTCACTAGACTATTATCAGTCGGCTCAGGAAATTTCACATAAAAACCCACTTTTTACACAAAAACCTCTTACTTTAAACTCATTTAATTAACACAAATACTTTCTTCTGTCGTTAAACAACATCTAAAAGGTTAAAATTTCTATAAAAATTGTGAAATTTGTGTAAAATGAACCGGCATCTGGCGCACAAATCAACTGACTGTACAGTGAAGAATATCGACGGTACAGGGTAAAGTTCATCAGGTCAGAGGTCAAAAGTTCGTCTGCTACATCGACATGAGAGAAACTGAAGGCGAAGATGGCTGAATTCCTGAATTGACTTTCCACATTGTGAAATATTTACTGCTTATGAAAACAAACCAAGACAGAAAAAAGATTGTTTGGTTGCTGGTTCACTAGGTAATTCAATCTCACAACAAAAAGTTTACGTCGATCAATTTCTCAGGCTAGGCTATTTCTTTACCATACAAAAATTGATCTCGGAAAATTTGTCAAAAATAACGTACTTTTAATCGAGTTTGACATCTTGATTTTTGTTGTCAATGAAAGAAAGACCAATCCTTCTCCAGCTTATTTCTTAATTAAACCATTTCCATGTTATTTTTCAAACTCTAGCCTTTGTTAATATTATAATTTGGATAAAAAAAAGTGGTAACTCCTTAAGCAAAGGGTAGGGTAAAGTAGGGTGGTTTCGAACTGTGCGCCCCAAGCTCTAAGATGCCAACCGATTGGGCATTGACCCTATATGCCAAGAGACAAGGGATCTATTATGTGTCTTTATTTACAAAACAAAGCGTAAAACATAACTAACGAGTTGATTGGTCGATTTAATAGTTACAAGTGACTATTGAATATGTATTAGCTTTGTCCAGGTTGCGGATCTTACCATCTTCAGTCAAATACAGTTTAGTTTAGACTGCGCAAGATAGAGGTTGGACGGTCTCGTTTTTACCGGTTTTAATAGGTTTTAAAGACCTAATTGTCGTTATCAGTACCGTAATTAGTAGGCCTATACACATACGCTTTTCATATCAGACTTATACATATACATTTATTAGATCACAGTTCAAGGTACCAATAAAACGTAGCAAGTTGTGAATTTCTACAATTTCACACTATACAATCCAAAATCTCTTTCTTTTTTTATCCCTACCTTGGTCTCTCCCACTTCTCTTTAATGGAAATAAAAAGTATTTAGTGATATAAATTGGACAATGTCGACCCTAGGTAGTCACCGTTTAACAGAAACTACCATCTAAGGGACCTTATAGCCTCCTGTGGTCATGGTCCGTTCGGAATAAGGTCACACGTGCAGATGAAATTAACGGAGATTCGGACTATCAAATTTATATTGTTGTTTTATTGTTGTGATATTGTCCCCGGGGTGATACTTGCTTATGTTTAGATATACTGTATCATGCATCGCATTAACATACTGTTTACCTATTTTAAAGTTATTGAGCTATTTTCATACTGGGATGTGGTATTTTTGGTTCTAGGCTATAGAGATAGAGATAGATATATCCACTTTAACCTCGAGCTCGAGCATTTATTTTCTTTTGTCGAATCATCTTCACATAAAAACATAAATAGCCTTATTTATAGGCCTAATATATTGTATTTACAACCCCATGTTTCCGATGCGTGTTTGGGAGAACGAAGTCACATTGTCCTTGCATAGCTTTGTTGTACAATGTTGCTAAGAGAGCTGAAATGGAATAAGCGTCTAGTCGTTGGGATGGGACAATAATCCCAGACCCCGTGTGCTACAGGCTGTACACGTTAAAAATCTCTCGACAATTGGAAAGCGCAAAAAGAGTAGGCTAATGCCGCTGTCCTGGCAAAATTTCCCTCATTGCACCCTGCATGACGTTGACCGTCTTCATAACCCAATAGGTGCAGAATAGTTGAACGTAAAACTCCAGTCCTTTTCATTTTCATTTGCACAATGTTGTTTTTCGGGCTCATTCTTTTCAATATGGTGTTTCAGACGCAAATAGACATGTAGAGAGATAGTTGATTAACATATTTCTTCTTTCTTGCTATCTCCACATCTGAAGTTCATTGGAAGCTCGAAGATGGGAGATGCCTTGAAATGCAAAGTAGAGATAGTCAAGGATTATCCTAAGTCTTCTGGGTATGATGTTAATTTGATACACGTCTTTCTTTTCCAAAACAATCAACATTTAATATCACAGTCTAATTCTATAGATGCATTTTGTACTATTTCTGGCATGGTTTAAAAAAATTTTAAACCTCAATGGCTTCTCATCTTTCTCTCTTGATCCAATTTGTATTTCTTCACATTCCTCATGTCATAATAGGGAACTGGATATATAATTAGATCCACTGTGACACATTTTTTAAATATTTAAATGGCATGGGCCATCACCCCTTAAAAACGTCACGGAAAAAATAAAATTTTTAATGCAGATTCTATATCACAGTTGGTTAAAGCGTTGGTTCTTTTCTTTGCATGACGTCGTCGTGCGTGAAAGTCCGATGACCTTGAATATGTCATCTTCACTGATTATTCCAGTCCACCCAGCTGTAAATGGGTACTGATAATCCGGAAAAGATCAATGCCAAGAGGTTTGACCAAGGACCAACTGTCAACCTCAGTTGTTATCCAATTAAAATATATAGTTGTTTCTTTCTTGCTTTCGTTTTGAATGTTTGATTGAAGATCGGGATTCGTATCAATTTTCTTGCCAGGTTTACTGTTGCAAATAGACTAGGGGAGATATGCCTATATTTTAGTGTAGAACTTCTTGTAGCTTAATGAATATCGTTATATTAGAATATTGGCGATCACTTTCGGGGTATAAGTAAGGAGATCGTAATAGCATGACACTGTGATTCATGAAGATGTTGTCTACCCAGCAATCATCGGTCATCTCCAAAGGAAAAGCCTGTCATATCATTCATTATTAGTACAATAGTACGACTGTATACTGGCGAGTACATGTATTTTTCTAGAAAATACAGACAGGTTCTACATGTGTCTATATGAAATCTATAATATCTACAGTATGTAAACACAAAACAACACTATACACTGATTATTATAACATACTTGTGAACGTTCGTTGAACTTCTATTACAACCAATAACCTTGGTGGTGATATCATTTGCAGAATGAACATTGTTGCAGATCGTACGAAGATTATTGATAGCCAGTGCCAATCACATTCTCAAGGCCAACCGGAAGTGTAAAAGTGCGCCAGAATTTATTTAAAATTGTGGATTCGTTAACTTTCTATTGGGACCAATTTTAACCTTTGGTATATTTTTCATTTCAGAAAACATTTACAATCGTACGAAGATTTTTTAAATTAGCCAAAAAGACGTCTTTTTCTTCATTCTAAAAGGCCATCCGGATTTTTGTTCAAATAGTATTTGTATTACGTAATTATGGATTCAAACTCGTTCTATTGCATGTAGACTGTTTTATCAAGAGCTCGCCCAAATTTTTGTTATTTGAATTAAACAAAATGAATTAAACAAAGATATATGGATTACTCTTATTATTTTTATATTATTTCGAACATAAGATATATAGATATCTACTTCTTACTTTATAAGATATACGGTATTAAACACAAGATATATGATATACTACTTAGTTTATTATATACTACGTTTCAGAACACAAGATATATAGATATACTACTTCTAGGTTTATTACATACTACGTTTCAAACACAACTATATAGATATACTACTTCCAGTTTATAATACTACGTTTAGAACACAAGATATATAGATATACTACTTCTAGGTTTATTACATACTACGTTTCAGAACACAAGATATATAGATATACTACTTCTAGGTTTATTACATACTACGTTTCGAACACAAGATATATAGATATACTACTTCTTACTTTATTACATACTACGTTTCGGAACACATACAGGTAACTTTATAAAAGTAAAAAAAAAAACATGTTATATTTTTCTTTCTTAAACGTGAAAGAGACATTTGACGATTAACGAGAAATATGTACGTGTTTTTACGTGTCGTCGGTTTATTCTGCGTGTGAATATGCAATCTGTCTGCCACTTTTCCCATTCAGGGATCCGTAGACTCTATTCATTTGGCCAATGGTAGCCTAATGTCTTTATTTTTTGAATAAAACCACTTAAAATTTGGTTTGAAAGATGATAAGTTTTCTATATATATGAAATGACTCCAAAGCAACCTAAATCTGTAGAATCTGCTCCTATACCCATATGGGGCCTGTTGGCCCTCACCTGATTTTTCCCTGTTCCTGTTTTTTTTTTTTACATTATCCTTTATTGCCTTGTAAATTTTGTAAGTCTAACAATTTACACTTGACGAACTATGCAGGGAAGTGTACTTTTCAAGTGGTATTTGTAATTTCGTGGAAAACAATAGCGGAAATGTTTCTTGAAACGATATCTATTATGCATATGCGTTCACAAGGAAAAACCGACTCGTTGAACTGTTGGCTACATATCTTCCTGTTTTTTATATCACTAGTTGTAAATGTCTCCCATCGAATTATTAGTTTCAATTCAATTGATATCACAGTGTTAAATACAGATAAATCACAGGGAATAAGTTTAAATGCATTATCTCACTGGTATTTTACAAGATTATATTTCGCAGTATAATGAATTCCATTATACATGTATATGATTACTTGGAAGATCAAATCGTTATTTAACCCTTCGGCAATCCCCGTACCGAGTTTGTAGTTTGTACGGTTTCTATTCGAGAACACCAAACTGAGCCTTCAGAGAATGACCTGAACCCGCTCTTCTCAAATCTTACTTTATTATTGTATACAAATACTCTATTTTTATTCGATGATGCACATGCATTCTTAAAATTTTGATTGACAGCTTTACATAGGTAAGAGCAGTGTATCTCAATTGGGTTGAGAAATGAAATGAATGGTGTTTACGTCCTTTTTGCTACACCTATCAATTGCGTTGGTGCAGCTTTGATTGAGTAGGGGCCACAGAACTACCAGATAAGTTTTACGTCTTACTCTTCTGCACCTTATGGGCTAATAAAGACGGACAGTACTATCAAAAGTGGTGGTTGGTAGTTAGGAACCAGGCATGGGTAGCGTCCCGTTGAAACGTCATTGAAAAATAAATGCATGCTTGATCCGAGCTCCATTTTCGTAAAACTTCTTCTATATATTAGTTTGTAAACTTCTCAATTGCCATTATTTCAGTCGACCGAGCTTGTATTGGGTACGGATAATCTGAGATAGGTCATAGCCAGGAGACTTCAAGTGGGTCAATAGCTTAAAATAGATATGACGATACTTGACGTCATTGTGGGGTCACGATTTTTCCGGCTAAAATATTTAAGGGGCTTAACTATTTGACTCAAGTGGCGATTTTTGATTATCTTAGTACTAAACTACGTTCAAAATACATGTATGTATGTGTATGATCGTTACATATCATAGTTATAGAATGAATACAGAGGGTGGGGAAGATGCAGGGCTATTATAGGCCGATGACGAAGTTTTTCCACATTCATATTATAACAACTTTTATAAATTATCACACTGATGAATCCGATGTATTTGACGAACCCATTGCCTTAAAGAATCTAAAGCGTCAACTGCGCCCCCCCCCTCAAACTCATACTGTTGAATCAAAGAACACCCGACGAATTTCAAGAACTATTTCTGAACCTAATATACCCTTTACGTCGGTCTGAGCATGGTAACATGCTTGTATTTAGAACTGTAATTGAAGGTTTTATGGTGTCTGTACATAAATGTTAAATAAAAAACCTCGTGTTCGAAGACACTCTATAATCCGATGTATTTTGACAAATCCATTCCCATTGCATTTCGGATTATATATAATCGACTAAATACGTGTATAGTTATATTAATAAGAAAAGCAAAGATATCGTTGTCCATTTGGTAACGGGATTCAAGCTGAGCTAAATGTGTCATTTGTTACTGACAAAACCATGTTAATATCGCTGTTTTGACAGACCAACGTTGGGCCACATAATTTACATGACATATTCACTACTCGAAACAGTCCGATGTCATTATGTACTTCATGGGATACCTAGTGTTGTCTCATTCAGATTCAATGGTTTTGTTACCAATCTCCTGTACGGCGTTAAGGCATGAACAGGGGCGATCGCATCTTTAAAATATTAAGCTATTACGAACTGCGTCTTATACCTTGACTGTAATGGTTATCTTTATTGTACACGGACCTTTATAAATCCACTTTCGTCATATTTTACGTTATCGAATAAAGCCAATCAAAATCCTCGACAGAAAATATATAAACAATGAGCCATAATGCTAACAGTTTATGTCGAAGGCTGTTATTGGAAGTATTCAGTGGCGTAAAATCCAATCAAATCAATGTGTTTCGTAATATAAAAAAAGGTGCCTGTTACAGTCACGGTATACGAAGAAGTTCCTTATAACTTGATATTTGTTGTGGAGATCAAGGCCGTCTGGAATTATTTTAAGCACACATAATTTCAAAAGACAGGATCTGTGGTTATTTTGACTTCCCTGTCCCTTTTAATGACCCACTATAAATTGATAACTAAACCAGACGACAGCAAAAATAATAACCTAAAATATTATTTAAAAACTATTTTAAAATATAGGACAACGGGAAATCGAATACGTATTCCTTTTATACGTTTTATCTAATCACGAGTGCTAGAAATTTCCACTTAGTATTTGAAGATAGATCTTATTTTTAAAAAAATAGGCTACCTCTACCCCTACTAACAAACACTACAGCCCCCTGTAGGACATTGCCAGTTTTCTATGTCTATAAGGCGCAGCATTGTTGAGGGTAAAAGTACATTCCGGAATAGTCAAATCTAACTATTACCCCGGACCATCTCGACAGAATTCAACCAATGCCTGTTTTCACTTGTCTACTTCTATCTGGCACAGAAAACTCAAACTAAACCTTGAAACCCCCCCCCCACCTCCTTTTAATTCAATTTTAATATTTTTGTTTACATCTTCCAATTACTATGGAATTCGAATCGCAATATCTCTCGTTTTGGATATGTAACTTTATAAGCATAATTTAAGACAAAACGGAAATTGAAAAATACATCCCATAAATCACAAAATCATGAGTGTTTGAAAAATCAAATTGCGGTGTTATAGCCCATATTAACCTTAAACGAAACAGACGAATAAATACACAAAAGAAATTGAATACATAGATATTGTATATTATTATGATAAACACGAGTGTTGGAAAATTGGACTGCGACATTCCAACCCAGTCTTCTAGATCTATTTATTAATAATTTGTTCATACATACACGTGGATTGTCCCGTGGTTGTGTGTTTGCCTTACTTAACGATATTGTAATATACAATATAATATAACATAGACCAATACGTATATAGCTTTCTAAGACTGGATAGATAGATATATACACGGTGGCCTTTAGTTACGAACAACCATTGACGTCATTGACATAGAAAATTCTATTTACTCCTCGAGAGTAAACACCGTTAGACCTTGGGAAGTTAATGCTTATTCGATTACAGTTCTAAATACAAGCATGTTGCCATGCTCAGACCGACGTTAAGGGTATATTAGGTTCAGAAATAGTTCTTGAAATTCAACAGGTGTTCTTTTATTCAACTGTCTGAGGCTGTAGGAAGGGAGGGGAGCGGAGGGGCAGGTATTAGATACATCAATGGGATAACTTTGACAAGCAAAGGTCGGTTATATCGCGATGTCGGTCATTAAGTACAAAATCATTTGTATTGATTGATTGTAGTCTGTTTGGGGGTAAGGAAAGACTGGGAAATTAGGAAGGGGGGGGGGGAGATAAAATGTCATGGTGACCATTTTAAAGCCAATGGCCTAACTGTTGTCATCGGTAGCAAGATTTATTTAAGACTTGGCGGAGATAAGAGTGTGATTTTATTAAAGATAGATAAAATGAAAACCCAACCGTAACGAATCAGATACCGTTTAATTATACGGCTAATTATCTATAGCAACACTGCTCCATAGAATGGACATCAAATTTAAAGTCTCAAACTTAGTCAATAAGCGTATGTATTCATCAGTTGAACGTACGCGATGACATTAATAAAGAATATATTCTCTATATAACATGATATATTAAACTAAGTAATCATTGAAGCAATTTGAAAATGCATTATTACGTAGTCCTGTGGATTCATTGACTCGTATTCTTCTGTTCAGGTGAGGTCAAATACTCAATTTGGACAAGTTTGGTCACCCTAAGAGGTAGCATACCTTTTAAATGACTACCCTCTTGATGAGCCTGAACGATGTAGTGCTTGGTAGTGAAACTGAAATCTGAACTGCTATTGAATCGTATTGTTATAGTTGAATCGTAGGCCTAGGCACATTGGTAGTGATGTCAAATTTTAGTTTTGAATAGCAACACAGATCTGTATCAGCTGGTTAATCAAATGTATTTACACATTTACTGTATACCATTCATATCACTTAAAAGTACGACATTGTGATCTTCAAGTTTTGACAAATTTCAGAGATCCGGTCTGAATTCAGTTCTGAAAAGAGACACATATAGTTGAACGAGATCTGTAACAGCCGTGCCATGAAAGCAATTATCTCGACGACCGCATTCCTTAAAATATGTACAAGAGTGTAATTATTCAGGTTCCGGAATGTAGGGGTAATTATTTTGACTGACTGGGTTAAGGATGACGTATTTTCCGTATGTTCATTTCACAGTTTTGGTTTATTACTTCCGGTTATGTCTCTCACACTCGTTAATTTCATTTATTTGTTTGAGATGACCAATTTTTAAAAACTGTTGCCTTGGGAATATTTAATACGCCGTTCATTACTTTACGTCTGAGAGTAGTTAGTCATTATTTCAGTTCACCAAGTTATGAATTCCAAGTGTTTTGATCGACCATCAGCTTCTAGTCAATAACAAACGTGCTAAAACCATCATTTATCCTTGTTTTTGTTTCCTTGTCAAGCCTGTAATCTACTCGATTGTTCAGAGGGGCAAGTAATATACCTGGAGGGGCATTGTGATATAGTTGAAATAATGATACACTTTTGAAAACTCTACCATTACAGGTCAACGGCATTATCCCCTTTTATGACCCTAAGAGTGCACAATTAGTAGAAAACATTATTATACCTTACCATTCACAAATAAAACGCTACGTCAGCCCCACCCCCTCCTCATTCGTCACTGGCAGGAAACCGAAAAATGAAAAAATGATATAACTGTCATATTTAAGTAGACAGAACTATTTTGCGCAGTACGCGTTTATGGTTTAGATGAAAGAGATAACTAAACCAATAGTGAGAAAAGATACCGTCTCGTAAAAATCAAACATAATTTTTTGACTTGTCATTTATCTCCGATGCGGTATTAGGATCCCGGATATCCGAATCCTGTTTCTTATCTAAACCGTTTTTGACATTTTTTGGTGACATTTCTTTAAGGAAATATTCGAGCCTTCAATTTCTTTGACATCAATGTCATTTTATAGGAAGCAGTAGAGAAAATAACAGAGTTGTGTAGAGCCGAAAAAGCAGAACAGAGGAACAGAACAGTAAAGATCGATGCAGAGTTGTGTACAACTGAGAAGAGCAAAAAAGAACTGCAATAGAAAATGGCAGACAGAACATCTAACAGATTAGAGCGGAACGGAGTCAGCGAACAGGAGAAGAACAGATCAACGAACAGGAGAGGAACAGAACAACGAACATGAGAGGAACAGATCAACGAACAGGAGAGGAACAGATCAACGAACAGGAGAGGAACAGAACAACGAACATGAGAGGAACAGATCAACGAACAGGAGAGGAACAGATCAACGAACAGTAGAGGAACAGAATAACGATAAGTTGAGGAACAGAACAACGAACAGGAGAGGAACAGATCAACGAACAGGAGAGGGACAGAATAACGAATAGGAGAGGAACAGAATAACGAACAGGAGAGGAACAGAATAACGAACAGGAGAGGAACAGAATAACGAACAGGAGAGGAACAGAATAACGAGCAGGAGAGGAACAGATTAACGAACAGGAGAGGAACAGAATAACGAACAGGAGAGGAACAGAATAACGAACAGGAGAGGAACAGAATAACGAACAGGAGAGGAACGGAATAACGAACAGGAGAGGAACAGAACAACGAACAGGAGAGAAACAGAACGACGAACAGGAGAGAAACAGAACAGAGCAGAAAACAAACAATATAATATAGAACCTTATTCAAGCCGCAGAAAGTATTTTGGGTGCTAACGAAGATGTCCTTAATATGTTTATAGTAAATGTGAAGTAAAAATCAAAATAAATGAAGAAGGTTAAATAATTCTAGTGCTTGTGGACCAAGAACATTATAAACGTAACAATACGGATTTGTTTGTCCTTTACGCTTGACTAATTTGAGTGATGTATTTATTACCTAATGATAAACCCCACAGCTTTCTTCAGATTCTCTTTAGATAACCAACACTTTGTCGATGAGCGATGATTATACAGCTTGTAAATACGAATGCTGTACCAATATTAACTGGGTAAATAATATAAATGGTATCTTTCCACTTATCTGCATTGGTTGGGCTGGTCAACGAGTTGGGGGATTTAATGAATACCAATACTTGATCATATCGACACCCACCTTCTACTTTGACCGTACTCTGAGTCAAGTCTTTGGTTCTATATCATGGCCTGTATTTAAAAACCTTCAACGCTATTAATAAAATTCCGAAATTTTCAGAACAAAAATGACCGACCATTAGGTTGTTTTTCACAAGCACTGACCGCCACAGTAAGGTCTCCACCATTTTGAATGATTAGGCAATGTACCTTAACCTCCAGGCATACCTTTCATATTAACATACCACTATTTGCAAGGTCTCGATGCCACCTAGGCCATTTGAACGGTTAGATTTCATTATCCCCTAACACTTCGTCTCCATCGCTACCTTCTCTATTTGCACGGTAAGCCTACCCACTCCAAAGCCCCCACCCCTAGTACCCACCCTCGACCTCACTCACAGAAGAGGAGTAGAAGTATATAACTAAGATAGTTTATGGTGACTCCACCCGATAGTATAAATAGCCAGTAATAAACCCCCTGACATAGTACTGTAGCGAACAGATAACGGTATTTTTAGACAAAATACGGATTCCGTGTTTTACCTGTGAACTATTAATAGACAATTAGTATATCGATGTATTTAAAGAACTCTTATCTACCAAATCTGACAGGAAAATTGATTCAACACCACTAGTTCATTTTACACCACGTAACTCTTGACTGATGTCTTTCATTCACGTAGTCTAAGGAAGCCCATCATATAATTGAATTGGCTTTGGTATAATTTGCTTTGATTTGTCATATTTTGCTATGGTTAGGCTTAATTTGTTTTGGTTTGAGATAACATGCATTTGTTGGAAAAAACTTGATATCGTTAAGGCCACGATATCGCTGTGTCCTTGACGTTCTAAAACGTAGTTCGAGGCAATAAAACTGGAATCATTTGTATGCGCGTCAAAGAAAAGATACATGTTCATGAACACATACGTGATGGCGGTTTTTGCATCTTGACTGCTGTGAATATGACTGTTATAGCCTGTATATGACACTAATATCATTTACATTGTCAAGGTAAAGTACGGTTTGAATCTCATTAAGTTTTTAACGCACCAGGCCGTTGCTATTTTTACCCTTTATTTTTGTGAAAGAAGTCTTCCTGCGGGCCAATATTTTTATTAAAATATTTTTTTTTTCGGTATAAATTAGGTTTTACTGTTTTGACATTGACACAAACAAAAATAAACAATTTAGAAATTTGAAGAATAGCTTACTTACTGTTGCATTATCGACAGATACAAAATATACAATTGATAAAATGAAGTATCATATCTTTACGCTTTATTGGCCATAAACTAATTCCCAAATGAATGAGAATGATATGGATTACGTTACTGTTCTGTAAATATTTCCCATTGCATAATGCTTGACGGTCTTAATCGTCAAATAAATTAGAGATCAAAGCAGTATTGAGTTAGTATTAGGCAGGGGGGGGGGGGGGTGGTGATAATAAGGCATTAAACATCATTTTGTTTCAATTTTTGGCGAAATTAACTTATCTAACTTGTGATTCGTTTACAGTTGCGACTTGCTCCCTGAGAGTACAAAAACCGGAAAATACTAGTAAATTAGCATGACTTAAGTTTGAAACATTATACATGTATAGGTCCAAGTTACAACAGCTAATTCTGAAGACAATGTAAGAGGAAATTAATGTCTTTCTGATCCTCCGGTGATTGATGTCTAGGTCTTGGTGAATTAGATTTTATGATGACTCATGGAATAAATATGAAGGTTCTTCCTCCGGAAATGTTTACATGGTTACACATTAGGCTAGGCTCTGTTCGGATCATAACAGAGCAAGAGAAATTTAATCGTGGCGAAGGTTATAGCAGAACAGAAACGTTACAGAACAGGGTTGGTCGATAAGTACGAGAAGAGCCAAATCGAGAAGAAACTAAACAGAGCAGAGAAGCATATAATATGACAGAGCAGAAAAAGCCCAGCAGATAAAACAGAACAGAACAGACAAATAACGGGACAGGGCGATATAGAGAAAGCAGAGCGGGCTGAACGGAATAAACCCAGCAGACTCGAAACAGAACTTAATGCCCTAGGCTTGTTCCTGCAGATTGTCCTTTTCCAAACCACACAGTTGTCTTGGCAGGTTTCGAAATTTGGACTATGGCTACGCATTATTATAATGATTTAATGTCCGTACTATAAGGTGCAGAAAGGTAGTACGTAAAACTCTATTCATTTCATTTCATTTAATGTCCGTACTGTTTTACAGAACTACAGCTGGTTCGACTGAAATGACGGTGAAAGATAATTGTTTCTATACCTCAACACGCCATTGTAAAATTAACGTTTCTACTCTGCTCTCTGGTTGAATAACTGCACCAGAGGAAGCGTCGTTAATTAGTAATCCAGAACACAGTTAAGTTGGACGACTGATGTACCATATCCGTCATGTGGATCACTTTTACTCGTAATCGGTTTATTTCCTGATAGATATTGTTTGTAACGGATATTAAAAATGTTTTCAAACAGTTTTACGAGCTCATCCTTATAACTTCAGCTAATAGGTAGTCTGACAATAGTAGAATCAACAAGACAATGACAGTAGCGTGTTTAAAAATGAAATGAATGGAGTTTTACGTCCAGTAGCTTGTTTAAATGGAGGACCATTTGACCATAGTCCCCTTCAGGCGACTGGAAGGTCAACGGACTCTTCATGCATGTTTTTCTTTATTCAATTAGTTGCTCATCCCTCAGGCATTTTCTAGATGTACCCCGGGACAAGGGTGATGAAATGAAATAGATTTATACGTCATACTTTTAGAATTTTCGATAAGATTATAGAAGTTTATACCCAGTAATATATCAGAATTATAGAATCAAATAGCATGTTATACTTAGCCTAATAAATATACGTAAACCGGAACTGGTGGATGAACAACATATTGGAGATGAATATACGCGGATGGAAATGAAAGAGTATGGGATTCAAAGACGAAGGTTCACTATGTTCGGGATTGATCTAGGTCTTGTACATACTCTTTGTACGTACAAAAAAAACCCTGAAAGGAATGAAGTTTTACGTCCTACTCTTATGAACCTTATGGGTTAATAAAGATGAATGCATGAATGTAAAGATCTACGCCAAATGCCCTCAGATACAATTCAAAACTCTGTGTCGTTTCTATTGTTCGCGTATTATCAAAAAAAGGCGAGTCGTCGATTATTTTAATTCTAGACAGACATAGCTTTGAAGACTCAAAATTTTCGACGTTGAGCAGTGTCTGAGCTGTTTTTAAGATTAAGGTAGGTTGATGCCGAAATTGTCCTTTAAATCCCAATTAAAGAATATTTATAGTGCTTGACTGACTTTAGTGTTCGGACCGAACCTCCTTTTGTTACGATACACTTTTACTGTCATCTGTGACTAAAATATAACGGAATTTGACCTATATTTGTAATTTATTGTGTCACAAATCATCCAAAGTTCGTCGACTGTTGATTGTTTTGTGATAATGAATAATCGTAAGGGAATGCCCTCGACCCATTTGTGATGTAAAAAAATGAGCTAAAATTTATGTTATCGTTAATATATATACTCTATCAGCGACCTTGATCATACAATATCACCCTGAATGCATATACCACGGGTAATCAACACATGAATCAACTCGTGAATAATGAATTAATATTATCTGTGACTTCATTATACGTCAATAACATGTGTATGGCTAAAATCCGCGGGAATTTGAACATCCGGTTGGAAGACAACGTTGTGAACACCACGCTACCTTATCAATATGTATGATATGTATTTAGGGGAAGTGGCCTATACTATGCTATTGTAAAACGACAATTCAGACTAAGACTGGCTAGCTTAAGCTAACTATTAAATTGAGTAACTTCGATTCTGGAGAATCTAGCGTGAAACCGGACTAAAGTTCAGTATTCCGTTCTCTCAACAGCTGATACGCCTGTATACACGCAGATATAGGCTACTATTATGTTTTATCACGAATCTTTACTTTGTGACCTAGGCCAGTGCTTAAATAGAACTTCATCACCATCTAACTCCCTTCTTAACATTATTACGACATATCATCAATTATTGCTGGTGATGTAGGCCCTATCAGATGTTATATTATGATAAGTTAAAAAGGGACAGAGAATCGGACTATATTACCTTATTGGCCTCTGAATAGCCTATTGTACACGATGTGTTGTTTATATTGACCATTTTTATCATCATAACATCTCCCACGCTAATTAAATCAATTCTTAATTACTTGGCAATGTTCATTAAATACAGTTAATGTACGGTTGTTATACTGACCGGTACATCATTAATTATCGTATGTAATAACCCAGCTGAAACACGATCTTTCAAAGCACTTCTAGAATACTGAAGCGCCGTGTTAACACGCGAGTGAAATCTCAAGAATCCAAGAGTCGGACTGGGGGTAGTTGTTCGCACGTCGAAAACTCCTAGAGTCGACTCCTGAGCCAATCCAATTCGACCCGGGGTTCAACAGTTAACGCCAACATGAAAAACGCCCTTCCATAAGCTGATATAACTGCGACGTAGCAGACTGTCCAAAGGACAAGCTGGTAGAAAGGGTCCCTGTCACGGCGGACTTGTGAACCTAAGTTGTTATCCTTGTAAAATATAGTTGTTTCTCGTGCAAACACTTGACCCCAGAGTTTTGGATTCCGGAGTCAACCCGGGTCAGTAAGACTGCGGGTGTAAGTCCAACACGTGTAAAGGGACCTTTAGCATCCTAAATCAGAGAGTCAACATACATACATGTACTTACTAACAATCAAATTTCGGTTTGTCAAATCAGCAGCTATACTATATATTATTGTCAACTCAGCATCCTTTTTTGCAAAATATTCCCATTCGTCTAACTTATTACTTTAATGGGTACGGAATATAGTTCAATCATAGATCAATACTTTAAAAAATCAATCTTATGAATATTAATCGAGTTACTATGACCATTTTGCAGTCGAATATTCATAGATATTGAACTACTATTCTCGCCCACTGACAAGCTGTTACAAATAACACATATTTCCTTAATCCAGCGAATGTATTTTCTAATGAAATTTGTAAACAAATAGTATAATACATACATAATATGGATTGAGCTTATAGTATGTCAATTTACAGGCCGTGATTGCTCAGAGAGATTGATAACACTTCATTGCTATCTTGATGGTCTCAGGGTAAAAACATGTCATGTAGACCCACACTTTTAGGCTTTTTTAATCTGGACCCTATTTGACATTGTCATTCATCAGTAGATACACCTGCTGCCATATAGTATAACAGACTTCTTATATAATCATATAAATTCCAAAAAAACTTAGTTATTATCCATAAAAATGCAATTTATTATTGAAAACGTTTAATAAATTGATTGAGAGTTTTTCAATTATTACTTTGTTTTGTGAGTTTTCCAGATTTTACGAGGATTCTGTTACTTTTTACCCTAGGTCAGTTCACTGAATACTCATATTGACCATTATTCGTTTGAATTTGAAACTCATGACATATCGACGAGAGCACATATTTCGATTTATGCATGCTCGGTTACGAAGTCTGTCTGGAGTAGGATTGGAGATTGAATTAGAATATAGACGACTATATTCCTTGAAAGAGTCTGAAATCTCGATATATAAATAAGAAACGTGTTTATCTATCGATAATGAAGGGGAAGACAGGTAATTAGAACAGTCATGTCTAAGGCTTAATTCGTGATTCTCAGACTAGACAAAGATCAAATATATTGGTCAATCAGACTCTATGTAATGCCTTCAACACGGATATTCTTCAGAAATAGTTCTTTCCTTAGACCACAAATTAAATCGCAGCATTTACGGCGGCAAAGCATTTGAGAATATTTTGTAAGTGTTGGGAAATACCCCTACGCATAATTCTCGCAGGTTCATCTTTTCTCCTCTCGGGTAATCTTGATTGGTCGTTATGTCAGCGGTTATCAAACTCACCGGAAGTACCTTTTTATATTCGTTGAAATTGAATCTGAAGCCAATGAAATTGTCAAATCTTGAAGTTTTTGATGATAAGTTTCATTAAGTTCTAAAATAGCTGATTTTGAATGGTACTAGATAACAGAGGTATCTAGGAGATTGAGAGGTGTCTGTGTTAAACGGCTTCAGTGTATAGTGTATATCATAGAAACCTTCCGGTACTACAGAGTGAAGCGTTAAAGGGACTGAATTTGTTACCTTATTTAGGTATCGGATATAAAAAAAATAAGGTTTACTTGTCCTACATCAGGAGGGAAGCAGGTTGAAAATAGGTCATTTGTCTGAAGATCGCATAGTGACCTCTGTCTGAGTAACAACATTTTTTTTAAAGTTTTAGGTATTGGATAGATTGATATGCTTCTTAGATTCTATATTAGATAGCGGAACATAATCTCATGATATACTACTCCTGAGTTTTATTGTACACAACGTTTCAACAATTTACATTGTCTGCATCAGTTTATATTGTATACTACTCCTGAGTTTATTGTACAAAACGTTTCAACAATTTACATTGTCACCATCAGTTTCCCTTTAAAGTATACTACTCCTGAGTTCATTGTACAAAACGTTTCAACAATTTACATTGTCACCATCAGTTTATATAGTATACTTCTCCTAGGTTTTATTGTACATAACGTTTATAAAATTCACATTATCATTATCAGGTGGAAAAACTATCAAATTTGAAACATTCATAGCTGTCAGTTTTCTTTACCACCGCTTGAAGACAATATGGAGTCCGATTGAGGTCAGAGTCCAAAGGATACGAACGGTACATGTATTTATCGGATTCGGATTCGTGGCTCGCAGTTGCATAGTGGTAAATTCCATGACTGTGTTCCTTTAACTGTGAACATTCGTGTACTGCTTTACCTTATCTTACTACATAATATACTGTTAATCGTGGAACTGTCAAATATATTCACGAATAACAACCTCACTTTATGCAAAAAACCAGAGATCTATCTGAGATTGAGATACTGTTTACAATATTACATGAAAGAAAAATAACGTATTCTTTTACTTGAAGGGAAGGCCTTACTATTTGGCACTTGTTCGTGAAACCATGCTGTTAAAAAGGTATTTCTTTCAATGGGAAACGGTTGAATGGCCCAGAGAAAACAATCATTTTATATCTTTCGTTCCTTAGGAAACTACTTAAAACCTAATGCATTCGTTATAACGAATTTATACTATACATGTACATGTAGTATGAAACCACGTATGTAAAGAATGGTATACCTGTCTTACGAACGTTTCTTCAGGTAACTCTTCTATTTATATATTTATATCAACAAATTACATCTTATCTCAGACGAACCTGCAGGAAGTTTATTTCTGGTACCCTAGCCATTACTCATTTCAAAGCAATGTAAACATAGTGATGCATACCAAGTCAGTGGCTGAAATAGATGTTGGGTTTGCAGTCCCCTAACCCTCCGGGGCTCTTTCTTAACATATGTTCTCCTGCATTCGGAGACCCCTCTGCATTTCCTTCTTCCTTCTTTAATATTTACCAGTCCAGGCGCAGCATTCGATAACAATCTTCTAAACACAAGAGTGCCCATTTGCGACCCCTCTTCCTTCTATCTCTCTCCTTTCACCCACCCCCTTCCCTTAACATGACTTCAACATGAATAGGCAGATATAACGCTTCGTTAGTCTATGTTAATGTATGCACATTAAACTGTAAACGTGAAATAAATAAGACATTATGATGATAATTATATTGCATATATAATATGTCTTGACATGCTATAGCAGAAAAAATGAATGGAGTTTTACATTCTCGTTTTTTGCACCTTATTGGGCTAATGAATTTGAGCAACGTAAACAGTGTGCAATTAGGGAAATTTGACATTATCCTATATTTTTTTGGGGATTTCCATCTGTTGAAGACTCTTTGAAGTGAACCTCTTGTAGCATACGAGGCCTTGGTTTGTTTTCCTATCTTCTAAACGGCCAGACGCTATTTTCAATGACAGTCACCCCTAGCTGCATACCGCCTTTATTAGCTAAATTGGTGCAGAAGAGTAGGACGTAAAACTCCATTCATCTTATTTCATTTCATTTCCCGACCTATCACTGACAGAGAACTTTATCTCTATGTAATGAAAAGGAATTTAAGTCTTGTTATGAAAGTGTTAATTATTGTAATGTTTTTAATAACAACATAATGGTCAGGTGTGAACTATATATCTACCTTAAGACTAATGAAGTTGTTCGTACCCCGAGGTTTTATTACTTATTACCTACTGCCTTACTGAATGGTTAATCTTCCATGTGCATTGACTATAGATAAGGTTTTGCGTATGAAAATTGGCGGATCTGGTGGTAGTCGGCTCCTTATGGTTGATGAAAGCGGACAAAAGTAATGCCAATATCGGCACAATATCTTCAGTGGTCTAGAAACATTGAAAGAATAATTGATGCATCTTAAATTTTTGTTTATTTTCTTAAATTTTGTTGTTCAAATCTTCCAGGTTCTCTTGAACTGTGCTTAAACGTATATTATATAGATCATTTTAGCAATCGGCAAATAATTTGCATTCAACTGTGCCATTGAGGTCTTCTCGAACTGCCAATCTATTGTATATTCGGGATGATATTTATTCATATTGTGTATTAAGGATCTTTCATGTTGTTATATTGTTTTTTATTCCATGATATTATTGTTATATAACCATGGAAACATTTCTACCTAATTCATTAGTCTTATAGCTGAATCGATTGTTGTCCTAACTAACTTAAATGACACCTTTCACAGGCTCCGAGATCTCTCTAATTAGTGCCATCCATCATTATATAATGTTTGACTAGGTTTGTTTTCGTTTCGTTAATGAGCTGTGGGTTGCTGATATTATTTTACAATAGTTTATTGCCAGTTAACAAGATATTATTTTAATATTTTAATTAAAATAGCATTGTTGAAACCTTGCACTAGTGTTTCCAAATCAGCAAAGATTGGTACCAGCACGTTGCTTTTCAAACCATAACCTTCATAATCAACCTACTTGATTATTGGCAACTAACTTGGATAGTTATATAAGGTCATCTTTGGTTATTATTTCTGAACTTTGTTACTGTCTTGAATTGGCGAACAGTCCTTTGAAAATGTTTGTGGGTGGGTACGATTCATTCAAAACATGATGCCCCTACTTACTATATTTTTCTTAAAGAAATACTGCGTCTTTAGAATAAACATAAAATTTAAACATTTTTAAAAAGCCCAATAAGAGCATTTATTCATCAGTAGATATACCTGCTGTTAAAAATAACATAACGGTACTTGTAATCCGATAAATCCAAAAAAAAAAAAAAAAAAAAATAGTTTTGTGAGTTTTCCAGATTTTACAGTGATTCTGTTACTTTATGACTCTAGGTAAGTTCAGTGATAAATATATACTCATATTGACCATTCTTGAGAGCTTAATTTCCATGTCCATTCTAAGACGTAGTATCACCTTAAAAAGATTGGAACATATAATTCCAATTATGTTGATGTGTAAATACAGGTCTCCAGTGAGCTCTTATCGCCAGTTGTCCTTGAGAAAATTATCCAGTCTTTTTTAAAGAAGAAGTGGAGTTTTACGTCCTGCTGTTCAAGTCACCAGGGGCATTATATAAACAGTTGTTATCGGGAGTTATTATTTTACTGATGGGAATATATAATTAGATAATTAAGATAATAACCCGCTAGGTAGTTTCATTCTTACCTACAGATCTTATAAAATATGTTTTGTACAGAATGTTTGTTTGTCAATATCTGTGTCCTATTGAGAACCATCATGTCGTCGGGGCTGTAGGGGGTTAGGGTTTGCTTCTTACTACTAGAGTCTTGAGAGTTTTTTTTCCAGATTCTAGATAGGAACCGATATCGAGTTTTACGCCTACTGTTCGAGAACATCTCTCATTTTACGTTCCATTCAAAAGTACCAATGTTTGTGTGAACATGTTTCAATTGCCAGGGGACCAAATTGATCTGGCCTAGCACCGACAATCATCCCCACCCCTTCTCCATCTGAATCAGGAGGTGCCCTATACACCAATCTAATCGTTGTTTTCATTCTTAATTCACACAATTTGCAGTCTTAGAAGATATCAATTTCTCAAACGTCCTTGAGAATTATATACGCTCTTTGTTGTCATCAATTCTGTTAAGCGTAAGATCAATCTGAAGAAACCCGGTTAAGTGTTTCTAATTCTAAGTAATATTCTGGAGACCTTGTACGATATAATCAAAGTCTATTCTACAGGACTGTGTGATTAGTCTAAGACGTGTGGGAATCTCTAAACGATATTGTTTAAACTAGAAACTAATAAAACGGACCATAATTGGTTGCATATCTACTCGGCTCATTATTTACAGATATAGTCTGATATGATACTATGTTTGAAATCATCTTGATTAATCATTAAGGTCGTAGAGTCAGTCATTCTTTTACCCTTGTAACGGAGTGTCCATAGACACCCATTAAGTTTTCATGTGCGCTTAGAGGTGGGAAGATCAGGAAAGCTCCATTGTTCTTGTAAAGGACTCGATGAAATACGGATATGTCGCCCTAAATTTGTTCGATCATTTCTTACATACTTATTAAAAGGAGACTAAGCTAAATATTAGTTCACTGTCTATTTCGTCAATAAATTAATATAATTTCTGGAGTATGTATCTGATTATTACTCTTGAATGCTTCCAGGTTAACAAATACCATGAAACAAAGAAAGGAACAAACCAAGAAACGAGTGCTGTATCAAGCTCCGTACAAATCTCCCATAGTCCTATCTATAGATACATGTTCACAGTCCACCTGCTACACCCAATCACCCAGCCGAGCATCAGCGACTCTGTGTCTCACCAACAGTCAGCCACCAACAGTACGTCAGTTCATACCAACACGACGGGCACCTGCTGAAACTATGACGTCAACGCTAGTAAAGAGCGTCGAAAACGATAGAAACGCTACTGAACTAAACGAATCTGACAAAATAGTAAGTTCTACGCCAGTTGAAACACACAGTCCCGTAATACCACTACAAAATACTAATCTAGCTGAAAAGCAAGTTCCCAGGGCACCTACTACTCCAAAGAAACAGTCGAGTGTACCTTCAGTACCAACTACACCCAGAACTCCAATTCGTCCAAAGAACTCTTCATTAGCTAAACCATGTACCACTCCAAACAGGCATCAGCGACGTCCCGAGGTACAACAATACCTGGAAGCCAACTTGCCGAGAACACCCAAGAAAAACACATCTTTCAGGGGAGTGACCAAACCCACTAAGAAAACAACTCCGAAGAAGTCTAAAAGTACTCAGCCTCAGGATAAATCCAATGTGGATCACGACATGTTGCGATACCATTATCTGACCAAGTCACCATCGGCCAAATCCAGCCCTGCCAAAACCATAGCCACGACTGCATCCTCCCGTGTTTTTGAATTTCAAACATCACCACGAAGAGCAAATATGTTACAGATTAATCGATCTGCAAGAGAAGCTGTAAGTTGCTTTTAAAAACTGTTACATTTGATTTTTTGGCTTCTGATTACTATGATAATAGGCTTTAACATTTTATCAGAAAACCTTTAAAACTGTTTGATAAATTGACCTTCCTCTTATCATATATCACAACACTTCTGATAAGATAATCTTGTGAGCCTTAAGCCAAGAGTTGAAAGAAGATCTCGGATTCTTTGGGCAGATCTGTATTTGTTTAACACGACAAGAGGCGTTTTTATTTAAGCAACTCGCCTACAACGATTTGCTTACAATGGCCACTTATTCAACCATATATCATATATTATAGTTACGTTAGATTATCTTATATGCAAATAGGTTGAAGGAAGATCTCTGTATTTGTTCTATCATCGTAGTGTATAAGCAAATCTGCAATCTTTTAGAACGACAAGGTTCGCCAATCTTGTGATGTGACTGACATTCCAATTTCTTAATGGTTCTAATAATGATATAGTTTAATTACCCCCATTGTCTTTACAGGCCAAGCAATCAGTTTTACTGACCATTAGGAAGGTAGCTCAAGAATTGGCTGAATTAAGAAAACGAAGGCAGTTATTATATATAGGTAAGGTAGTAGAATGCCAATAGGGAAGTACCATGTTAGTATAGTTTAGAATATTGCCAACGATGACAGTGTCCTCCTGATGTATCTTTGAACTAGGTAGAACTGAACACAATCTGAATATTATGAAATGAAAGATTTGTGAGGAAAGCTCACTTCTATAATAACCCTTTCTGTTTCTTTCATGGGCGGTTTGTTCACAAACCCAACCGTACTTGTTGTAAACATATTATCGAATCAAAGGACAGTCTTAAAAGGATTCAAAACAGGTTTGGTAGCAGGAACCCGTATGGCTTTTGTCTGTATCCTTATAACACTGTGGTTGCTGCAAAAAAGATTCAGTCGATGCTATCGCAAAGGCCAGTACGGTTCAATCGTATTTTCGAAAGTGACCCGCAAGAAATTAAACTAGTCAAAGAATTGATAGATAACGAATGTTTAGGGAGAATATTAAGAACCAGCGGTTACTTAAATAAGACGGAAAGCAAGCTAATGATTTAGCATTTTTACGTGTGTACGATGGGGATGTTGGAAGATGTTTGATGGTGTACCTTCTCGGCGTTAGAGGTACTAACATTTACACAGTTCGAAAGTTGTTAACCTCTTTAAGGAGGTTTTATATATGGAAAAAAATTGCTTGTTGGCCACGTTGAAATGTTTGTTGCCCTAACTCGCCCCAAAACATGATAATAGAGAAGAATAAGAATTCTCTGCTCCTAGTTTGCGATATCAGCAACCGCTGGAAGTGAACACTAACTTGTCATCTACCAACCGACTTACACTATGCTCCAGTCTATTACTTTATTCAATCACCTGCATTTTAAAATCAACAAACTTCAAAGCATGCACGTGTTAGCGTTAAATCAAACAGGCACCGGAAATGACGTATGTACAAGTCTTTGAGGTTGAACATTTCACCACCTTCACGTTAATTGAAATGAATATAAACACAGAATCGCAAGGTTTCCAAGGTCAGAAATTATCAGCCAGAAATACGGCTTCATGCATTATTTATGCGTGTACATTATATTTGATGGAATAACGTCGAGATAACACGGTATTTAACGAGATTATCACACGTGATAGACGAGAATGCAATTTGAATTATGCATGTGTTATTGAGAAACAAGAATCGAATCTTTGTTTTTGGAATTAAGTGAAAATCTAATTCAGATTTCAACACGAGTGTTAAAAATTAATGACATTCTTTATGATCTGATTATCATGGGGTGTAAAACAACCAATAGTCTATTTTACATCAAGATCAGCTGCAACTTTGTAATAATTTGTTACAGAACATTGATTTGGTATGGTTATTATCTTTACCAACTCAAATTACAGAAGATTGCCGTTATTCACATTTAAACTCAAGGAGGGCTTCTTAATTTTGAAATAACTATAAAAGAAAGAAAGAAAAAACATACAAATCAAGATTTGATAAGACAGTTAATTTGGAATTGAATACAGTAAAAGTTTGAAATCTTCTTCCCACTCTACCCGTTTTTAAACTACCCAAAGAATGATCTCCATGATACCCTTTCAGAGCCGTGCATGTGCTCTTTGCGATTCAATACTTTATTGACTAATAACATAGTGATGATTATCAGGCCCATTCTTCCTCTGATTTCTGTGCAATCTCCCGAAGGCATATAAAATATGAATGAATGGAGTTTTACGTCCTTCCCTGCCGCACCTAATGGTCGAATGAAGACGGTAGATTCTTCGAAGACAAAATACGATATGAAAAACAATAGGGAGAAGGGGAAGGAGGAAGAAGAGAAGGTCGGCGATGATGGTGTTTAGTAGACACTTGAAGCTATACTACCTTTGCCAATATTTACTGTACAATCTCTACTGTCTATCTCTACTGTACAATCTCTACTGTCTATCTCTACTGTACAACCCTTGCTATACAGCCCCTACTGTACAGTCCCTACTATACAGCCCCTACTGTACAATCCCTTTAAAACCCCACCCAAAACCCTACTGTACAATATCTACTGTACAATATTTACTGTAAACCCCTATTGTACAATCCCTACTGTACAATCGCTACTGTACATTATTTACTATACAATATTCTACTGAACAATCCTTACTATTCAATCTCTGTTCAATCCCTACTGTACAGCCCTTACTGTACAATCTCTACTGTACAATCCCTACTGTACATTATGTACTACACAATATCTACTGTACAATATTTACTGTAAAATCTATACTGTACATTCCCTACTGTACAATCTCTATTGTACAATTCCTACTGTACAATCTCTACTGTACAATCTATACAGTACAATCCCTACTGTACAATTTCTACTGTACAATGTCTACTGTACAATCTCTACTGTACAGTCTCTACTGCACAATCTCTACTGCACAATCTACTGTACAATCTCTACTGTACAATTTCTTCTGTACAATCACTACTATACAATCTCTACTGTACAATCTCTACTACATAATTCCTTTAAGACATGTTGGAATTTCTTTAGAGGCTCGTGCAGTCCAAACAGATTATCTCTACAAACTTCATCGTACAAAGGTCCTACTGTATGCTAAAATAAATGATAAATACAGCAAATTTGAATATATTAACAAATTTAGGTGTTGAGTTGTTAAGAAAAAATACCAAAATATGTTGAACACGATAAAGAAATTAAGTTAATATTACTTCCTCTACTGCATTTGTTCAGTTTTAGCAGAATAATAATCGAGGTTTCAGGACATCTGGTTCTGGTCATAGAACCAACCTTATCTGGTTTGAGAAATGAAATTAAATGAATGGAGTTTTACGTCCAATTCTTGTGCACCTACTGGACTAATGAAGATGACAACATCATGTAGGATACAATGAGGAAAAGTTTAACATAACAGTGGCATTAACCTACTCTTTTTGCGATTTCCTTCTCGAACGGGGTCTCTGTTGATTTTCATATCCAACGCCTTTCCCATGTCGGTCCCTCCGACCTGTATTACTGACAGGGTGAAAGACCTTCAGATAAGCAAGTAAGAATCTTACTCACTGAGCCACCGCGGCTCCTTATTCGGGGTTGAGAACCTAGGAAGTATTACTATTATCATGAGTAAAACATTATAAAATTAACTTTTGTTCTTGAGTTTAAAAGTTTTAAAGGAAATTTTTCTTCACAACATACATACAGTATATTATTTACATCTAGGAGAATGGATTCAGACTAACAAAATCCATATATTGAGAACTCTGAAGCGAAAAGGTTTTGATTTATGAAGCTTGTAGTTTAACAACATATAGTAAACCTGATCAGAAAGGTTGGGTTTATAGTGGGCATTTTCCCCGAACATCATTTGTAAGAAAATCATGTGATTTCAGTATACAATGGTGGATGGTACACTGCAGTCTTCATTGGCGTCCTCTTACTGCTGCAAATGCAGACAAATGGATTTATGTGAATCTATTAATATATTTGTGATGTTAGAGACATGTTAAAGAGTGTTAAGGTAACACTCAAAGCATCAATTTGCACAATACCAACTTTTCAATCAGACTTTTGTGGTTCTTGCAATTCTACTAAAACTAAGTGTTAGATGACGTGACTAGTTTACGTAAGGCCTTACGTGATAAAGCATATCTTTCGATTAGTGACGCTTAAAACACCTTATTTTAGAAGAATTGCAGGAACCACATTCGTGTGGCTGAAAATTGGAATGTTGCAATTTGATGCTTTGATTGTCCCCGATATACAAAAACAATTTTAGAAAACCTCTTTAGAATCCCTTTAAGAAGCGAGAGGTGAACCACCACATAGAAATAAAACAGCAGGTTCCTCTTCTGAGCAATATGAGCATCAAGAAATTACTAGATTAATTTCTAATGGTGTCATTGGACGTTATTTAAGTTTAGAGTTCTTTGAAAGGAAAATGAATTTGATAAGGGGCGAAAAGACGACATGGAATGGTTATGGGCAAATTAGAAAGGTGCCATATAGGCTACGGACCTGATTTGGGCGATTTAAGAAGGGCGACATGAGGACTGACTGGTGTCAGATTAGGAAGGTACGATATAGATTTAAACCACTCTGACCACAAGCTATTGTATTTTGTTCTATATTTCAGGTTTGAGTGAACCAGTAAGTCAAATTACCAAAACGATGGTTTGTATTCTTATTTCATAGTTCAATCGTCCTTGTTTTTCTGGTTGACAATCCACTATTTAGGGTAAATAAGACCTCAAGAGCCTTTATAAATCCAACACTCTGAGGAAATCTAACTCATTAACAACTTATTCTCCCAATATTACATTATATTTCATTTGAAGCGCATGTTATTTGTCTGACCTAGAAATCGGACGAATCTAGAATGTGCTAATGTCACTTACTATCGTCATTGATCGCCAAGTAAATCAGTCGGTGGTAAATACAGCTGGTTATGGAATTCATTGACGTTCTTCCTGGCCATATCTTAAGGTACTCTCACACGTTAAACCTGAAGTTACCATAGCCCACTAGCAGTATGTTATCCAAAGGCACTTTCACACTAGCGGACGGCCAACGCTCCTGGTACCTTGAAATCAAAGGGAAAACTTGTATATTAAACCTGGTTCAAACCACTGTACTGCCATATCTAAAGGGAAATTTAAACTAAAATAACATGTGGGGAAATCATCGCCCGTTGCAACTTAATCTATGATAGTAACTCAGGTCGTGATAACCCGAATCAGATCGGATAGCCGGTGCGATATACATCATATCGCATCACCCATGATGTGAACACATCATCGCATCAGATGGTGTTGGATCACCGATGCAGTATGGCAGACCTCGACGCTCCGACTTGCATCGTGTTGCATCGTCGATTTGTCATAATCGTGTAAACAGGTATGGGTTATTACGAAGTAGTATATTCCGATAATTGACACAATTTTAACTCTATTAAGTTGAAAGGAATAATCTCGATAACGCGGTGCTTAAGAATTATTGACAACTTATGTCTCAATTTTTTATAGCACGCCAGTACTGTCAATACTCTAAACACTTTGGTTTGATTACAGACGCTATCCTTCGATTATAAATTATGTGGAGTTTTGATTGAGTCTTGAAGGGCATTTTAGAATGGCTAATCCATAATCATAGACATGCGAAGATACGCAATAAAAACCTAAGTAGGCTAATAACGTTTCAAACCGCAAACCGAGAGGCGGAATTCAAAATTTTATATTGGCAGTACATTAGTAGCAACTTAAACACACCAAACTAACACCTTATACTATTCCTTAATTATTAATTAAACCTTCTTTGATTAATTAATTGTAATGATCAAGAGAATTGCCAAAAGTTGGTGTATATCATCGTGTCTATCACACCGTATTTCTTAAGTAGGTTTGAACCTGAAGCTAAGATCTATGTTCTTGAATAAGATATTCATAATAACGATATAGCCTCTAGTATTGACCACACTATTACCTTGCTCCATGTTATTCGATGCGAAATCTATCTCAATAACCTGATAAATTAACTCGAGTCTAGATCTCTATCACATGTTTGAATAGACATGAAGCTTTAATCTAAGATCTGACCACAGTATTACATTGCTCTATGCCATTCGTTCGATAATATGTTTTAATATCACCCATTACGAAAAACGTTTTGTCTAGATAGAGCCAAACCCAAGGGATCTAGCCACAAGTATTGACCACGCTCGGTGTTATTCGATCAGTAATCTATCTCAATAACTCAATCGTTATATATTTCAACTCTAGCCAAGAAATCTGTCATTATGTTCAAGCCGGATTTAGTAAGAATACCTCTATTTTGGGATTAAATCGCGCACTTCCATCCGGAACAACCGGAAAAGTGGGAACAAAATTCCAATTGCTCCACCGGAAGTAAGAACAACGCGATAAGTTCCGAGATTAAGTCAAAATGAGAATAAAAGTTACTTATCAAATTAAATGGTGTGTGGAAATATTGTCTGTTTTGTCTGTGAATAAAAGAAAATCATTTGCAGTGATCAATTGAACAGCTATTTCTGGGTTCTAGATTAATCAATGTGAAAACAGATGCTACAATTTAATTGTGTTTCCACCATTGGTCTAGGTCTGCAGTCTTGTGGTTTGGTGATCATCGTGGAAGCTAGTCAGGGTGGGGAAGGGGATATGGCTGAAATGTCTCAGTCACCGACCCAAACTGTAAGAGATATAACTAATAGATGTGTTAGCTTCTACATCACGGACATTCATTGCTTAGATTTGCGAAATTCCATTTCCATTTCTTTGTTTGGTCCTTCAAATTGACAGATAAGTGCACCCGATTGTTTCTAATTATATCTGTGAAATAAGTGGCTTTATATGGAACTGTCTAGTCTTTCAGACAATAGGGAGATAATCCTATCAAACGCTTTGTTAAAGTCATTAAATACACGTAAAGCTGATGTACTCGCCATTACGATTTTATATTCGATGTCAGTTATTTTATGAAAGAAACATTTTATTGGATGGAATATTTCAGAGGACTAATGTATAACTCAATCAAATGCTTTGTTAAAATCACCAAACCTGATTTGGTCGCTTTAATGTTTAAAATGACATTCATACGTAATATTGGGTCATACAAACTAGCGTTATTATTGCTATTATTAAAGTAGATTACAGACACCCAGACCACATAAAATCACAATCTACTGTTTATTGTCCAGTTTATTGTGTTATGAGTTAAAAGGCTCATAAATTTTAAAGTGGTATTTAAAGATTAAATCAAGGGTCTTGAAGTTCAGATCAAAGGATGTGAGTAAACGAACTAAATGGTCACCAACATTACGCCATAATATGATTATAAGGGTGAGTTGTTGATAATATGTCCAATGATTCCGGGGTACCATCAAGCACCACAATGGGTAATTCCGGGTCCTCTTGAATAATTGTAAGCAATACCACATGGTAGAAGACGTTTAGGTGAACTGTAGAACTAATAGAGGTGTTCGTTCTTGCTCATGGTGGACGAGAGGTTACCATATAATTGTACATGTAGGAAAGAGTTCAAAGGTCGTGTAACAAGGCACTGAATGTTATAAGATATTACATTTTTACCTAGTGATGTCTCACGTGTTCAATATAACACAGCATCATTTTGGAGAGTCTATATAACTGTATAATTGAAACAATCTGAAGAGCGTCGTTGGTTTTTGTGTTTTTGACCTGTATACTGTATCACAAAAGGTGAAGGCCTTTATTACACAAATCAATCTAGATAATTCGAACTTAATACTTTATATTAACCAAAATCTAGAACACCATTGAAAGTAAGATCAAAAACTTTATAAGAAGGTAATTTAACGTAATAAAACTGCCACATTCTTTCCCTTTGAGAACTCCATTGTACAACGACAACAAAGAATATTTAATATTGTTATCTATACGGACTCTATACAAGCTTTCTTTTCAATTCCTTTGTAATACTTATCACAATACTTGATATAAAGAGATAGCAAAGATAGCTTGGTTCCCATGGAGTAATAGTATCCTTGGAGAATGGAGGAGGAGCGCCGGCAGATTCACAATGTTTAGCTATTACGAACTTCCTCCTGGCATATTCACATTGTGAAGCTATTACGGACTTCGTCTTATACCTTGACCACTTTTCTTGTAATTGCCTGACAACGTGAAGACGCCGTAGGGATATCAGCAAAAACCAAAAGCCCGACCCTTTCCCACAAAACATCCTGCAAACAACTCTGTTGTATGATATTTCTTAATGTAAGATTTTATTTCCTTTTTTTGTATGGAGCCCAAGAACTACTATACGTGGTACCAGAAAAACCTTTTAGACAATTTTGGACAGGTGGAATTTAAATATCAGATTCTATGATGTCTTTCGGGAGTTAGATCACATTTGAACATGGCTACTTTAACCAATGATATAGATATTAACCATCCCCTGTCACCTTCTTTCTATTTACCTGACACTTTCTGACCTGTAGTGAGAACTATGTCAGTAATACCACATTGGTTGGTTGGCTGGTAGATGACAAGTTAACGTCCTCTTCACGACAACTGTATTCAGTCGTTTTAACTTAAGCTCCACATTACGGACAATGTAAATGGTCCACCATCAAACTACCACTAACGCCGTGTCTTTCTGGGATCTGTCGAGAGGTGTTGAATGATGGCATTACTCCGCTAAAACATATCCTTGTATTTGATATGAGCTTAGGATGACTAAATAATCAATATTATACTGCGACTGGGGTAGGAGATCCCCTGGAAAGGGTCTTACTTGGGGTAAATGCGAGAAAAACAATGGAAACGATTTTAAAAATATGCTGTTTTGGAATTATTTTTTTTTTCTTTCTAGATTTGGCTTCATTTCGTGATCCTCTGGACTACTGCATTTAAATGATACGCTTATGTTTTAGTAGGATTATGCAGAATAGGGACAATGTGATGGTTACACATAACAGAGTTATTGTCGAAATAATATCTTTGTATTGTTGGGTTATTCCTTTAATCAACCTAGCCTGCGCTACCCAGATCATTTTTGGCTTTCAGTGCGATAACACCCGTCCACAAAAACCCATGGATCTGAGTTCAGTGTGAGTAACCATTATCGCGTAGACCCTGCTATGAAGTTATCCTTCACAGTCTCTTCAATACACGATTATCTAAGTCAGTAGTATCAGTAAATTGATATGTTTTATTGGTTTGTTCTACCTGGTGTTTTATCGGTTGGTATACGTGACACATACCATGTAAATTACTACATACCATCGAACCCAAATATAGACTTTTCACACATAGAACAGCTGACTGTCGACCTGGCTGTACTAAATTACATCTTGTCATGGCCACAACCTGTATAGAGTGCACAAGCCCAGTCATTTATCTGCTATATTTGTTTGGTGGTTTTAGGGAAGGGAGAGTATGATTCTCCTGCACGTACAGGCTGATGTAGCAGATACTTCATTGAGAAATCGGAATGTGCGGTGTGGGTTGTTTTCATTTGCTAATCTATTTTAATTGATAACAAAACTTTGATCTTTTTGTACTTGAACACAACATACAGGTTGAGATGATGACTCGGAGATTCGGACCCATGAACCAATTGTCTGCCAGCTTGCATCTGGAAGTCGTTATCACGGACCAGTATAAGCGTTGAAGGCGTACAATCTTTATCACGGACCAGTATAAGCTAACGAATCTGGACAACGTTATCACTGAACAGTATAAGCGTTGAAGGCGGTCAATCGTTATCACGGACCCGTATGAGCGTTGAAGGCGGAAAATTTTATCAGGACTAGTATTAGCGTTGAAGGCGGACATTCGTTATCATGGACCAGTATAAGCGTTGAAGGCGGACAATCGTTATAACGGACAGTATAGGCTAACGAATCAGGACAATCGTTATTACGGACAGTATAAGCTAATGAATCTGGACAATCGTTATGAACAGTATAAGCATTGAAGGCGGACAATCGTTATCACGGACCAGTATAAGCTAACGAATCTGGACAACGTTATCACGGACCAGTATAAGCGTTGAAGGCGGACAATCGTTATCACGGACCAGTATAAGCGTTGAAGGCGGACAATCGTAATCGACTGAGCCATCCATTTACCTTTAACACTTTGATATATAGAGTTGTTCTGTTCTATTTATACACACTGCATGTCTTTATCTGCGGACACCCAAGCTTATCTAATATTTGTTAAAAAACATGTGAATTAAACATGTGCATATCGGTCCAGACCACCAGCTTATCGAGTCAACACCATCTGTACAGGGTGTAAATTATGATGTACATGTCATTCTATTGCTGATAACAGCAGATTACCAGACACGTTTAATAGTGTATCTACAGTCTGGGGACGTGATAAGTCTGGGTACGCACAACCCCGTCGTTAGGGTAGGATCCACAAGGGCTAGACCCGACTAGTCCTCTCCCAAAACCTTCTTCCGTTAGCAGAGATGGATAAATTTACAAAAAATGAAAAAGATGAACATTTTAATTTGGAATTTTGTACCTTAGAATCGTCAGGAATACGTTCTTTGGGTAGCATGTTTACGCAATTTCCTAAGGGAGAACTTGGATAAAATATGTGGGTTCCAGCACCAATACAGTCCTGGTGACGGGGCTGGGTACGCAGTTGAACGCATTCTGTAAAGGAGAAATGGACTCGCTGGCTAAGTGAATTTATAGATTGTTTCATACGATACACTTCGAGATATACTAACACGATGGGTGGTAACGAAATCCAAATGACGTAAGGTACGTCAACGGTAGCTGTGGCTCAGATTGCTTGATGCTTTCTTTTCTTATCGAAGCAGATCGATTTGTGCTGAATTCAGAAAAGACAATTAAATTTTGCAAGTTGTCAGCTGGTCTCTTTCATGTTTTATTATATAGATCATAAATTTATCATTACAATCTGAACTATTCAGCTGACCGGACTATAGCGTTTATATATATCGTATTTTACCAATCTAGCAATTGGAATTCATTATGGTAATGATAACTTCACCTCAAATGACCAGGTTAAAAAGGTCAAGCGAGGTCAAGGCTATTTCAATGATCAATAGAATCTCAGTATAAAAATATGCACTGTCTTGAAAGGTGTGTTTAAAGGAACATTTTATTCAAAACTGTGGATATGTAAGGTCATAGAAAGCAACGTTAGCATTTTTAAAGAGACACATTCGCAATTTTGGGGTATTGTATTTGGGTCTTGAATATATGTGAATCGTCTTCAGAAGGCTTAAGAATGTACAACTCCTTCAAAAATACCCGATAAATTCCACTTAAGTCTTTTGTATGGCAGTCTCGAGAAAAGCGAGTCATCGTGTCAACTTTCGACGGTGAGCTGTAGAAACTATAACTGATTACCTGGGCTAAAAAACGTTTCTGAGACTGACGTTCTGAGACTGACGTACGATTGGTCAAACGGATGGCGAGTGTGTCCCTTTAATATAGACTATTGTAGTGTTCGCGGTCACTGATGAACTAACTATCGCCAAGTGTGCATTAACGGTCGTCACCTCTATCTGACCCGAGTTTATTCTTCAAAGTTCTAACAGTGTCATCTTTCACTGGCCGCAGGTCAAATATTCTCTGCAAGTGTTTGTCTGAAATAAAATGATTGAAGCTTTACGTCTGACATTTCTATTCTTGGTTGGGCAATAGGTTATTCCAAAAGACAGTTGGGTGCCATCCGAACCCATCTCGTCGTTCTTACGTCATAGAATTAACAGACCCGAACCTAATTGGAGACCATTAAATTACAACGCCAGACTAAAACAGTTGAATTAATGGGAATTAGTTCGCTTCCCACGCCTCTAATTTGGGGAGATTTCTAAACCTCTTAAAGCTTATTCTTCTGTATTATTGCAGGTGCCCGTTAAAAAAACAACCTTCAAGAAAAGAAAAAGACCATATGCGGTGCTTTCAAATGAAGCGTAACTATCAAGTCCGGGCATTCTTCTGGCCGTCTGTGATTCCGTTCAATGATCTTTGGACCTTACAAGAGACATAGTCTTGACATATTCATTATTATCAAACCTGTATACATTATATATAGTAATTCATGAAATTGTAGAAGAACAGGACGTCGGGTTGTACTTCTGATTCACGATACAGATACCCCTAAAATGGCTCTGTAACCAATAATTTTCGTGACTATACAAATAGATGAAGTATCGATCCCCTTGCTGGTACCGTTAAATATTGATATGACACTATGCCTTTAATTTATTCAAAGGGTAATGAATATTTATTAGCTTATCTCTGGTTTTGTTTATGTTTATTATTAATTATAGATTCTAATTTCGTTTGTTTATCTGATAATGAAAGAGTGTTAAAATATCGATATATATGTATCAATTATTTTGGTGTTAAAAGTTCAATTTTTTTAATGCAACCCAGCGTTTTAATTTGCCGAAAGATTTATGAGCTTCGATTCAAACAAATGATACGATTGATTTATTTTATGACGTGGTGTGAAAATGAAGTTTAGTGTTTAGTCCCAGGATTTGAATGTAATAGAACAAGAAACTTGAATTTCGAAGGCCTGTCTTTGTTCTATTTGTACAAACACAGGTGGTTTGGGGATTACCTCAAAAATTGTATACGTCCCTATAGGAGTTCTTAAAAGTAGGAGTGGTATGGCATCGTATCACGAGTACGGGTTATGGAGTGGGGGTGAGATAGGTGACATCAGGGGGTCGGAATCTTTAGTGCATGCCACTCCTCGTGTCCGTTCTTCCCACAGCCACGTCGCTCCTCTTTATTGACGTCTTTTTTTCGCCTACTATAGCTTATCGTTTACTTGTGCTATTTAGAATTAATCTTCTCAGCTGGATTGTTTTTGTGGGGGCTGTAGTCGATGAGTGTCGTATTATCTTGTTACGTCATTAACGTGGTTATTCGCCGGTAATTGGTGGTCAAGGGCCCAGACCTCTCAGTGTGAGCGTGTTCAAAAATTTATGACCTGGACGACACTTTATCTTATGTAAGCCAGCATGAATTAATCAGATCTTATTTTATTGCATAGTCACTCATCACAGCGTCAGAAAAATTCTATCGTTTATTTTGATACGAATTTACTGGGTAGAGAGCAATAACCAAATATTCGGTCAATCGATAAGCCTATTTTCTTTATGGCATAGTTACTCATCAATGCGTCAGAAATCGTCTCTGGTTAATTTACAGAGTCAAGGGCAACAAATATTCGCTCAAAAGCCTAGATAAGCCTATTTATCTGCATTACATAATTTTGTCAAATATCAATCTGAAGTAATTCGACGGGTATCGAGAACCGACGACAAGCAGCTAGAACTACGGTCGTTTTTTCTTGTGATCCTTGAATCATATTTTCTATTCTCCCACGCGCGTTCCGTTATGTAAATCATAGACAGGTCGCTGACCAATAGTAGTCTCAATTGTCACAATGAGAAAACATATAATAGATTATAGGGCCCTATTATTGGAGGCTACTGGTCACTGGCTTTCACTGTCCGTCATGGTCAGAGACCGACTCCATAGATTAACAATGTCGGCTACAATCAATAAACTAATCGTGTTGACCGATTGTTGTACACGTTTTAACTACGTCTAATTATATACCTAATTAGAAACTTGAAACGAGTTGCTCGTCCTTGTCTTCCTCAAGTCTTCGAGGACCTCTGTGGTTTAAGTAAGACGCTTTCTCTGTAAATCGAAGGTTAAGCGTTCGATACCAGAATGGATCCATATGGAAAAGCTGGATAAAAGCGTCTTGTCGCACGGATCCGACATGTAAGAAAGCCTCTAACTATTCAAGTTGACCACATTAAAAAATCTACGGACAAGAGATAGGAAAAAATTCACTCACACAAATAACATTTGGTACTATGGGTTAAGATATCACGGGAGATAACTCCATTTAAGTAATTCCTTTTCAGACAACAATGTGTTGATCGATCTTTCGTAAGTCCTTTAATATGTCATCATTTACGAAATTGAACATTACAAAGGAGAATGTATGAAGAGAAATAATATACATTTTTACAATAGGTATTAAATAGATATAGGTTAATAGCAGTTTAGTCCAATAACAAACAGGACGGGATAAAGTAAAAAAATAAATAAATAGAAAGTTTACACCAACACTGTACTCTTATATGTGTATAATAGATTGGTTGAAAAGACGGGAGATTGGTTGAAAAGTCGGGAGATTGGTTGAAAAGTCGGGAGATTGGTTGAAAAGTCGGGAGATTGGTTGAAAAGTCGGGAGATTGGTTGAAAAGACGGGAGATTGGTTGAAAAGACGGGAGATTGGTTGAAAAGTCGGGAGATTGGTTGAAAAGACGGGAGATTGGTTGAAAAGTCGGGAGATTGGTTGAAAAGTCGGGAGATTGGTTGAAAAGTCGGGAGATGGTTGAAAAGTCGGGAGATTGGTTGAAAAGACGGGAGATTGGTTGAAAAGTCGGGAGATTGGTTGAAAAGTCGGGAGATTGGTTGAAAAGTCGGGAGATTGGTTGAAAAGTCGGGAGATTGGTTGAAAAGTCGGGAGATTGGTTGAAAAGTCGGGAGATTGGTTGAAAAGTCGGGAGATTGGTTGAAAAGTCGGGAGATTGGTTGAAAAGTCGGGAGATTGGTTGAAAAGTCGGGAGATTGGTTGAAAAGTCGGGAGATTGGTTGAAAAGACGGGAGATTGGTTGAAAAGTCGGGAGATTGGTTGAAAAGTCGGGAGATTGGTTGAAAAGTCGGGAGATTGGTTGAAAAGTCGGGAGATTGGTTGAAAAGACGGGAGATTGGTTGAAAAGTCGGGAGATTGGTTGAAAAGTCGGGAGATTGGTTGAAAAGTCGGGAGATTGGTTGAAAAGTCGGGAGATTGGTTGAAAAGTCGGGAGATTGGTTGAAAAGTCGGGAGATTGGTTGAAAAGTCGGGAGATTGGTTGAAAAGTCGGGAGATTGGTTGAAAAGTCCGGACATTGTTCGAAAAGGTCGTAAGAGCACAGTTTTTACTATAAGTTCATCAAATGCATTTATTTTAGCATCGACCCCACTGAGTCACACACCAAGAAAAAGGTCTGTTTTCTGAAATATCCTAGAAACTGGATTCATTCCATTAAATAGTTGATGATATTTTTTAATTCTTGAGACCATTTTTCCCTGTCTGAGGTTTTATTGGTGATTGTACTATTAGAATAGAGCGATTCCTTCAGCTTGGGTAAAATATTGGCATTCTTCATCAGTACCCTAGCCTGTAATAGATATTTATAATTACACAAAATTAGTCGGGTTTGGCCAAGGACCAGCTGGTAGGAAAGGCTCTGTGATACAGCAGACTTGTGAACCTAAGTTGATATCCTTGTAAAATATAGATATTTCTTTCTTAAGTGAACTCTCCACAAAGGGTAAAATGTTGACAAACATCTTAAAAATAAAAACCTAAATTAAATTAATTGTAGTTTGTATTGTTGATTTGTAGTCTAGAGTAGTTCCCGTCTGAACAAGAGTTATTTCCCTTTAGACAAACAACATTGCTTGCCTAGATGGAGATTAATGATTGAAGCTTTGCTGAATGTTTATTCTGGTTTTGACCATGTAGTGTTGAGTCGTAGTCGAGGATCTTTAACATGAACAGCCTGTAGGACACAGGGACTCAATTTATTTCCTCATTCAAAAGTCTTTGAACAGATGAAAGAAAGGGTAGGGTATATCAATGGCACCACTAGGTCCACAATGAAAAGATCAATAACATTACAGTAACCAATTAAACACCACCATACCTTCTGATTGTTATAAATAAGAGCCCATAAAGCTGAGGCCCCGATTGTTTTACTTCTTTCACATCCAGTCTCTACCACTCTTAATATAAAGGGTATCAACTTCTCTATAAAACAAATAATAATATATAATACTTAGAGATTACAGACGATTAAAATGAAATTAGAGTTTTATGTATGTCCTATTTTTTCTGTATCTAATTTGGACGATCTTCATTACATGCATCTCATTTGGCAATCGATGGTGCCATGCAGTTTATTTACAAGAAGAAAATTTGGTGGAAATGCTGGGACTGTATATATTAAAGAAGTCTTTTAAATTTCTAACTATCAATATAATTTAACAAGCACTTTAGTCCAATACAAGACGGCAAAATCTATATTTATCACACCCATCTTACCATTGGCTAATAATTTTGGTTTATTTGATGTATGGCAAGATAAATTACGAATAATTAACAAGGCTTGTTCGGACGTCTTCTGGTTTCCAAATTCTACAAAATCTAACAACAAATCTACAGCACCTAGAAATATATTGAAAGATTTGTACATCACATTATTTATCTTAAAGGACGGACCAAAATACAACTTGGCAGACCTTTAATATTGCAAAATGAAATGAAAAGAATGGGGTTTAACATCCTCTCTTCTCCACCTAATGGGTTAATGAAGACAGACGTCGTGCAGTGTGCAATGAGGGAAATTTTGCAAGGACAGCAGCATTAGCCTACTCTTTTTGCAATTTCCAACTGTCATGGGATCTTAATCATGCCCCTCCAACCTGCATCACTGACAAGGAGAAACGGGGCCGAAAAATCCAAATGTTTATCCTGACCTAAGTCGCAATATGAACCCTTGACCCTTAGGGTAGTGAGTAAACAGCCTCAGCCCCCAAGGAAATGATTAAGAACTATTTCTTACCATGAACCTTGAAGATAATCTGCTGGCCCTCGGTGGTAAAAGATAAATTAATTAATAGATCTAACCACAGAACATCAACATTCTCTTTCTGTTTCCCTCTTGCTACTGATTTCTTACTTTTCTTAGGATTTAACTGTGTGAACTCACTTAATAGATTACACTGAAATAAATCAACATTGGTGTCTGACTTGTAAAAACATTAAATCGGAAAACCACCCACCCCACCGCAACTGATCAGTCTTTAACCAATCGTTTTTGGTCAATTACAATAATTAAAAAAAATGTCATGAATCCCTCAAAACATACATGTACTGAGTTGTAAAGCATTAAGTTTATCGAAAAGTTAATTGGCACTGGGCAATGGGGGAAACAACATAAGTTATATAATTGAAGCAGATTATAAGCACAATAAGAAATTTTGTATAATTAGTGACATCATATATAAAACAATTCTATAGTTTCTATAACCACAGACATCTGATTGAAATTTAACAATGAAATGAAATCAATTGAGTTTTATGTCCTACTTTTCTGCAGATTGAAATTTGGTATGGTGTAAATTGATGCTATCAGTGTCCTAGATACATATGAAAGGTTTCAAAAAATCTCAATCCAATCTGTTTAACCTACCTTCCATAGTATATTTCTTCCTTCAGCAGACATGACAATATTACATAATAAACTAAAAATAGATTTCAAGATGGCCGACGATTCTTTCTCCAACTCCTTACTGCCTAGTTTAATTACACAGTGAACTAGTGAATTAGAACTTAGTTGAGATTTGCCTGGAACTGCTGGCGTTAGGCTGGTAGGACTGGTATAGGCCAAGGAACTTGTAGCTGAAATATAATTGAAAGGATTTTTAACATCCTGCTTTTCTGCACCTTTCTAGCTTATGATGATGGACAAGATGGAGCAAGACAAGATGGAGGGCATTTTGACATGACAGCAGTATTAGCATTCATTGGCAGGTGTTGGTGGATTTTAAAGTGTATTGTCTGTAGAACAATGGCCCTAGGGTTAATGTTTTTTTAAAGTCTCCCTCTATTTCAATCACTGAATAGAGGAAAGAGGGTTGAAGACTGTTGTCTGAGCCAGATAGCTGAGATTGATTTCGAGAAATATACAAAGTTCTCGTTACCTGTAGAACATTGAGCAGTGTATGTAGTTAATAAATTCAACATGGCCGACATCAGATTCGGGTCTATCAAACACCAACTCCATAATTTATGACAAATACAACTCAAATCACTATGGTAACACGCTGTCTAAAATCAGAAAAATATTAGATGAAGACTTGAATATAGAGCTAATATAGATTGTACAGTTCTAAGACACAGTATTCCTTTAAAATTGAATCTTTAGAAACAAACTCTAGCCTTATACCAGCGATCTTACACTTCACTTTAATCCAGTGCCATTGCCTTTAGTTGAATAGTAACTTGTTACCTTTCAACCATCCTAATCTCTACAATTAGTGAACACTGCTTTAACCCCGTGCCAGTGCCTTTAGTTGAATAGTAACTTGTACCTTCAACCCTATTTCAATCAGTGACCTGAAGCTGCCTTTTAATAAAGTTTCCCAATCCTCTTTTGCATTTTGAAAAGTAACTTGTTACCTTTCAACCACCCTAATCACTGAACCTGTGAACAAAACAAGTACCCCTTACCTTCACTCCTGAATTCTGACACATGAAATTTCTCAACAGATCAAAAGTCTGGATAATCTCTAGTATTAACGGGTCCTCTTTTTTCTTGGTTAAATTTTTAGCCGGAGTCACTGATTCTAGGTTTAATTTAGAATGAGTCTGTTTTATATTCTCTAGTAAATTCTCTGCCAACCCATCTACAGATAAATATCAAATTAGGTGAAAGAAATAATAATAAATTTACTAGGGTCAGAATTAGATCCATTACACTTAAGTCACATGGTCCTGTCTAATATTCAGCCCATGGAGAAAACACAGACACAATACAATATGGTACACCACTAAAATAATTTAGAGATATTTGAGGTAGAGATCAAATGAAATGAAGGAACACCATTTTATAGTATCCTTAGTTTTATAATACACAACGTTTCAACAATTTACTCCTGGATAGATATTAATTTCAGTTGTCTACTGCACCTTTTAGAATTAAAATCCAAAAACTTACTGTCTAAAGCTGTTTCTTTGGCTGAGAGTGAGATAGCTAGTAAAGATTTTAAAACATTGATAATTAGTATTCTCTCTGCTGATTGGTTAATATCTTTAGGTTTGGAACAATTATTCTCATATAAACCAATCAAAACCTTTGTTAGTCGCGATCCGGTGGAACATAAACTGGTCTCTTTTCCATGTTTACCTAAAAGAATAATGAATAATGATTAAAAAAAATATATTTTACAATCAATTTTGTCGGCAACTAAGCCATTACTGTTCAATAGCACAATTGGATTAGAGCGTTGGTTCTTTACATAACGTCATGGTTACGTCAAGCAAATGGTGACTGTAGGTTCCAATTGCGATCAGCGTGTGAAAATCTGTTAACCTTGACTAGCCATCTTCAGTCATAATTCCATTACATTCAGCTGTAAATGGGTACAGATAATCTGGGAAAGATCAATGCAAGCTGTTAAAAAGGATCCCAAACTGTGAACCTAAGTTGTTATCTTTTCTATTGTATGTAAAAGAGAAAACATAGTAAAAATATTTTCTAATTTTCAACCAATTAATAACTTACGTAATGTAGTATTTTGACTCAGAAGTTCAACAAGAGTTATCTGGTCTGAATCAGCTGATCGGTAATATCGTTTCCCTTCTTCGTTAAATAACACGGCTAGAAACGTGAGACAGGAGATATATAGATCTTTAGTTTCATCTACATAGACTCGCGTTATATTTACACACGTATCTGGAAAATACAAAAAATCTAATCTTTATAAGACATTTTGAAGAATGACTGCACATTAAGAGAGAACAATTGTTATGGATATAGACTTCTATTTATTAACACCATATCTAAGGAGGAACGTCAAAGTATTTTTTGCGTGGTATAATTTAGGCCGTATAGCTTTAAGACAGTTGATATCCAACGATAGTGTCCTATCTCCATATAGAGATAAAATAAATAGAAGTCTCTATCTATAATAATTGGCTATGGAACTACACAATGACACCCCACCCTGCCCGACAGTCTCAAGATGTCTCCCTACTTACCTGTTATAGCAGGCCAGAGTTTGGTGAAAACTGACGTCAAGGAATGAAGAGTTGTTGACCCTTGAACTTGTAGTAACGAGGTAAAAAATATAAATATTGTTCTCCATAATTTACTACAACATGAAAATATATCTGTGTTTCCTGAAAAAAAAAAATGTTAATTTTCTTAAAAACAAACGATTATCAAGAAACACAAGGGAATATATTGCTTGGACAGCAACATAAACCTACTCTTTTTTTTATTTCAAACTATCCAGGAATCTTTAATGTGAACAGACAGTAGCAAACAGAGCCTTGTTTATTGTCCCATCAACACTAAGAGCTTTTTCCATTCAGCTCACCTGTATCACTTCTAAAAAATAAAGTTCATTCAAACTTGCTGAAGTGAACAGACCTGTAGTAAGCAAGATTATCCCTGAGCACGCGCTCTGATTGATTCCAAGAGATTATCTTTGTCCATATAAAGTTGACAGAAATATAAAACCCACCTTCACATTGTAGTACTAATAGAGATGATATGGCTTGAAGAGAATCTAGGTTGTTTAATATATCATTACGTATTGGAGTATCATATACAACACATGTTCTAAATAACTCTACTATACCTATAATACAATATTTATTATATTAAGAGAGTCTAGGTTGTTTAATATATCATTACGTATTGGAGTATCATATACAACACATGTTCTAAATAACTCTACTATACCTATAATACAATATTTATTATATTAAGGGCGGTTGAAATAATTACGTATTGGAGTATCATATACAACACATGTTCTAAATAACTCTACTATACCTATAATACAATATTTATTATAATGAAGAGAGTTTTTAGGTTGTTAAAAATATATATTTCGTTTTGAATTTATAAATATAAAACATGTTCTAAATAACTCTAAAATAATCAATATTTCTTAAAAGAGAATCTAGGTTGTTTAATATATCATTAGGTTGGATATCATATCCCAACACATGTTCAAAAAAAAAAAAAAAAAATTTTTTTTTTTTTTTTTTCATTGATAAAATCAAAATGTTTGGAGTCATTTACGAAAATGTTCTTAAAATAACTATCTATTATTATAATACAATAAATTATTAACTTAAGGGGAATCTAGGTTGTTTAATATATCTTTTACGTATTGGAATCATATATAACAACATTTTCTAAATAACTCTACTATAACCTATAATACAATATGTAATTATCTTAAGAGAATCTAAGATGTTTAATATATCATTACGCCATTGGAGTATCATGATACACATGTTCAAAACCTTCTACTAACCATAATAAAATTTTATTATAATTATACAGTGTCTAATTTAATACATACGTATTTGGATATCAATAACAAACTGTTCTAAATAACAATACTATACCTGTAATACAATAATTATTATATTAAGCCAGATACGGTTGTTTAATATTCATACTATTTGTAGTTCATAGGACATACACCATGTTCTAAAGTAATCTATCTATCACCTATAACTACAATATTTAAATTTATTAAAGATGAGGTTGTTTTAATGCATAACGATGGATATAAACAAAATGTTCTAATAATTATATACACTATGAAACAATATTTGTTAATTAAGAGAGTCTAGGTTGTTTAATATATCATAACGTATTAGAGTATCATATACAACACATGTTCTAAATAACTCTACTATACCTATAATACAATATTTATTATATTAAGAGAGTCTAGGTTGTTTAATATATCATTACGTATTGGAGTATCATATACAACACATGTTCTAAATAACTCTACTATACCTATAATACAATATTTATTATATTAAGAGGTCTAGGTTGTTTAATATATCATTATCGTATTGGAGTATCATATACAACACATGTTCTAAATAACTCTACTATACCTATAATACAATATTTATTATATTAACAGAGTCTAGGATGTTTAATATATCATTACGTATTGGAGTATCATATACAACACATGTTCTAAATAACTCTACTATACCTATAATACAATATTTATTATATTAAGAGAATCTAGGTTGTTTAATATATCATTACGTATTGGAGTATCATATACAACACATGTTCTAAATAACTCTACTATACCTATAATACAATATTTATTATATTAACAGAGTCTAGGTTGTTTAATATATCATAACGTATTGGAGTATCATATACAACACATGTTCTAAATAACTCTACTATACCTATAATACAATATTTATTATATTACGAGAGTCTAGGTTGTTTAATATATCATAACGTATTAGAGTATCATATACAACACATGTTCTAAATAACTCTACTATACCTATAATACAATATTTATTATATTACGAGAGTCTAGGTTGTTTAATATATCATTATGTATTGGAGTATCATATACAACACATGTTCTAAATAACTCTACTATACCTATAATACAATATTTATTATATTAAGAGGGTCTAGGTTGTTTAATATATCATTTCGTATTGGAGTATCATATACAACACATGTTCTAAATAACTCTACTATACCTATAATACAATATTTATTATATTAAGAGAGTCTAGGTTGTTTAATATATCATTACGATTGGAGTATCATATACAACACATGTTCTAAATAACTCTACTATACCTATAATACAATATTTATTATATTAAGAGAGTCTAGGTTGTTTTATATATCATTATGTATTGGAGTATCATATACAACACATGTTCTAAATATCTCTACTATACCTATAATACAATATTTATTATATTAAGAGAGTCTAGGTTGTTTAATATATCGTTACGTATTGGAGTATCATATACAACACATGTTCTAAAAAATCTCTACTATACCTATAATACAATATTTATTATATTAAGAGAGTCTAGGTTGTTTAATATATCGTTACGTATTGGAGTATCATATACAACACATGTTCTAAATAACTCTACTATACCTAAAAATACAATATTTATTATATTAAGAGAGTCTAGGTTGTTTAATATATCATTACGTATTGGAGTATCATATACAACACATGTTCTAAAAAATCTCTACTATACCTATAATACAATATTTATTATATTAAGAGAGTCTAGGTTGTTTAATATATCGTTACGTATTGGAGTATCATATACAACACATGTTCTAAATAATTTACTATACCTATAATACAATATTTATTATATTAAGAGAGTCTAGGTTGTTTAATATATCATTACGTATTGGAGTATCATATACAACACATGTTCTAAATAACTCTACTATACCTATAATACAATATTTATTATATTAAGAGAGTCTAGGTTGTTTAATATATCATTACGTATTGGAGTATCATATACAACACATGTTCTAAATAACTCTACTATACCTATAATACAATATTTATTATATTAAGAGAGTCTAGGTTGTTTAATATATCATTACGTATTGGAGTATCATATACAACACATGTTCTAAATAACTCTACTATACCTATAATACAATATTTATTATATTAAGAGAGTCTAGGTTGTTTAATATATCATTACGTATTGGAGTATCATATATAACACATGTTCTAAATAACTCTACTATACCTATAATACAATATTTATTATATTAAGAGAGTCTAGGTTGTTTAATATATCATTGCGTATTGGAGTATCATATACAACACATGTTCTAAATAACTCTACTATACCTATAATACAATATTTATTATATTAAGAGAGTCTAGGTTGTTTAATATATCATTATGTATTGGAGTATCATATACAACACATGTTCTAAATAACTCTACTATACCTATAATACAATATTTATTATATTAAGAGAGTCTAGGTTGTTTAATATATCATTACGTATTGGAGTATCATATACAACACATGTTCTAAATAACTCTACTATACCTATAATACAATATTTATTATATTAAGAGAATCTAGGTTGTTTAATATATCATTACGTATTGGAGTATCATATACAACACATGTTCTAAATAACTCTACTATACCTATAATACAATATTTATTATATTAAGGGGCATGTAGGGATATATAGTATTATGAGTGTGGTGCTAGGCAGGGTTTGCTTACTCTATTAGACACCTGATACCACTTTACCAATACTTATGATTGATATGATTCCTCATGTGAAAATTAGCTGCTACCTATGTTTTGGGGGAATTCGAGTTTCATTTTGTGATTCAGATTATCATTATTTTCTATTATTTATTACAAAAATACTCTATAGTTTAGTTTTCTGGTTCACTATTTTTTGTATTTTTTAAATCCTCTTGGGATCTTGGTACTTTTGGTTTAGTAAGGTACCCACCTCCCCACCCAAATCCCTAACTAAATTGTTCTCACAGTCAATTAAAAACTGCATCCATAAATATTATAAAACATGATTATCAAATGACTTCCCGTATAATAAATAAAAGCTAGCTTACCATCGTACATATGTATACAGTCTCGTAACACCAACTGAGTCTGGTTACTGGATAATCCAGACTGAAGATCTTTACAAAGAGACTGGACTATAGAAATATCCATCATACTACAAATACAAGAAACAAAAGCACCATTAATCATTATTCGTCAAATGTGCACTCTCTATAGCATATAGACAAGTTCTATTTGTTGCGCTCTCATAACTCTTTTTCAAACAGCTCTGATACATAGTGCCACATACCATGCAAGTGTGCAATGAGGACAATAGTGCTTGGACAGCAGAGATTTGTTAAAATTTTTGTTGATTTAATGACATCTGATACAAAAAAAACGACCCGTCCACTTGAAAAAGGCAATGACACCATCTTGATCTATGCCAGGATTGAACTTCTCACCAGTGGGTTTCCAGCTAACATGAAATATTACCATGGTTACTGGATAAACCAGTCATACCTGAGGAAGATCTGTATAAACGAGTCTCTTTTTAAAGATGTAAAGGTGTCTTGAGGAGCTAATATAACTAAGTTACGTAATAATCTGGTAACCGCGGCAACTAAACATGGCGTCACTACACTGTGTTCTTCTGTAAAATCACCCGACTCTGGGGTCAAGGTCGTTGCTGTAGTTTCACTTGCACCTTTAAATGAAATGGAATGATGAAAATCATCATATTCAAAACAATTGCCTAAAGCACAAGAGTGGATTCCCCCAATTTAAGAAACTCCAAACATAATAAAAATGAACCTTGTCAATGACGCTGGCCTACAACTTGATGCATGAGAATGGAAGTCTTTGAGAACAACTTACCATAAGATTTGGTAGATTCTGGTGTAACAGTTCCGAATGCTAAAGGCTGTGAACGCTAGAATGGTAAAACAATGTCTATCAGATACATAAAGTTAACTAATTCACCCACTACTGGTAAATTGGAAGTTACCAAAAGTTGTATTCACAGCTAATATCATAAAAGGTTATTAAAAGTGAGAAATGTGAGGGTACAGTACTTACATTAGTAAAATGTTGTGATGTAGCGAAAGAAAAAGTTGGAATGGAAGTAATGGTACTGTCTCCTACAATAGACAACAGTACAATTATAATCTGTGAATACATAAAAGAATTTTATATACAGGATTGTTTAAATCCAGGCTTTTATGAAGATTCCAGAGCAATCTAGAGTGCCAAATTATTCTTTCTCCAACAATTTCATGGAATGAATGAAAACTTTTTAAAAATAAGAGCATATATTCATCAGTTGATATACCTGCTGCCATAAATAAAATAACAGAATTCTTATATGATCTGATAAATACATAAAAAACTTAAGTCCATTCTTAACCACAATGTCACTTTAGGTTGATTGCCTTTCAATGTGTTTAGATTATCCTATATCAATCAATCCAAATTTTCAGCAGAGACAAGGTGACAAAGTCACAGCAAAAGTTTCAAAGATCAAAGGTCTATGGTCCATCCAGTCTAATATTTAGAAATTCTACTTCGAATTAATTTTTCTCAAACCAAATCTGACAATTTCAAGTTTTTTGTGTATAGTCTATTTCTGATAACTGACAATCAGTACCTGATGTTGAAACATGATCTGTATCTATATTCTGTTTTAAATTAGTCTCCATATCAACGTTGACAGTCTGAACGGAAGCATAAGGGTAGAAGTTAGACAGTAAAACCACCATTTGTTGGTAGAAGTTACTATGATGTAACAAGGCTAATAATGCTGGTAAACCAACTAGAGTCATCTGTAATATAGTAAATGTGAAGTTTGTAGTAAATCTTTTAATATTAACAAGACTACCATTGTTTAAGGTTGTGATTTTGTGGGCACGCAAATCTATAAATTTATGCCAAATAAAATATAATGGATAAAGCATTCAAATGTCACATAACTTAAGGATCCTTTCTATCAGCTGGTCCTTGGCCAAAACTTCTTGGCATTGATCTTTCCTGGAGTATCTGTACCCATTTACAGCTGGGTGGACTGGAATTATGAGTGAAGATACATTTATTCAAGGTCATGGATTTATGTAGCAATCTATAATACATTACACATTAATAACAAGATAAACACCATGGTGAATAAATTATGGTATAACACACTTCTTTAATAACAAGGTACATAACCTTTCAACACAATTTACTTGGGTTGTCACCAGATGAAATGAAAGGATTGACAAAACAAGAGAATAAAAAGCAAACGGCTCGACAGGCTCCAATATAATGCAGGAAGGATACTAGATTTAAACCCTACCTGGAATTCCTCATCTGTAACAACAGGTCCCTGCCATTTATTACTACTAGTAGATTTCGATTCAATGTTTCCACTAGGCATAGTTTGAGATGTCAGATTCACTAAAACTTGAGCTGCCTGAAATAAATATATTTTAAGAACAAACTTTGGTTATATTTGTGTGATTTATGATATCTCTATTTTCTATTGCTAGTCCTTGACATTTTGATTCAATTGTTTTGGAACTGGTTGCCTCTGTCCATGATTCTATGGGTTTTTTCCTCAAGATTTTCCATGGTAATTCTATAACGTGCCACTACCAAAAGCTTACCGGTATGTTGGCTGACATCGAATGAATGAAACTTTAAGTTCAACGTATACTTGATATCCTATAGAGATTTGTGACTACCAGACATTTAAATGACTCGGCTGGACATGTCTGGTAAATGAAATGTAAAGAAAATACCCCTACTACACTTACCTGCTGTCTGACTATACTACATTCACTATGATTGAGTATGATTGTAAACACGGCACCCCAAATACCACCCGGTATATGTTTACAGTTGTTAGTCATCATAATCCGGCCAACTTCAGTCGAGGTTAGCGCCATTGCTATACCTAGACCTGCAGCCCGTACCTACAGTTAAATATATAATCTTATATTGCCCATCAATCAAATAGATAACATTTCTCAATTATAATTTATTATAGAGTGGGTGTCTAGCTCTTTTTTAAATGTATATAGGAGATTCTACTGGCTTCTATTTATTTCACTCCCAATTTCTCATTAATAAGTTAGATCCAATTTAAATGGATTATCAGATTGTTTTCTAGCTTTAATGTTAATGTGTATAGGGGCTTCTATTCTCATAATTTCAATTTTCTATCAGATATCTGAGTTTCTTGTAACTCTAGAAATGCTAAATCCTTAATTACATCAACCTCACAAAACATCTACATAATAATTCACTTAATAAACATCTTTACAATCTCATCAATCTTGTAGGGTATACATTACCTCAGGATCTCTATATGCCCATAATGTTAACATCCAATTTAAACCTGGTTCCCCTACAGCATCCGCACCTTGTCTGGAATATAACCAATTCTTCTGCCAATCCTGAAAGTAACAATCATCTGAGTAATCCATCAGAAAAAGAAATACTGGACTATGAAAACACCAGAGGCCTAATTCTTGAAAATTTAACTGAGAAAAAAATCAAGATTTTAAGAAACACAGTAATCTGATTGGGTAACAAAGCGAAATTTAACATCTAATTTTAGTGACTGACCAATCAGATTACTGGAACAATAAAAGTTAAGTTATGAAGAATAAGGCCCCAGGTAATTTTTGAGAAAGATTTGAAAAAAATACTTGATATGCTTTGATGTTGTAACTGGAATACTATAGACTGTCTGTGAATTCAGACTATAAAAATGTTAAATTTCAACATAGGCTTATTTTAATTGACAATCACAAAAGAATAATTTGTCTAATGTAAAATCACTGAAACATCCAAGACTTACATTAGTATGAGTAACTATAGGCATCTCATAAGCTAGGTGACGTAAACACAGTGTAGCTGATTTAGTTACTCCCTTCCCCATATAGGACATCAATGTTCCTCCTCGCCCAATATGGAAAGCTGAAACAACCTACAAGACAATGACAAACAAAATTAGGCACTGCCTTAAACAGACCACATAATATCTTTTCTTAGCATTGCTTTCTTGTCTTAAACAAAGGTCAGTTTATTTAAACACGATGAAGTCTGTCACTGTAAGGAAATTGATGATGCCTTAAAGGGACCCAGGCTTGATTTTTAGGGGTCGTTTTGGGCCTTTGTTACATTTTAACAGTCCTCAGAAATATTCAAGCTCTGGGAAAATCGCAAAATACCTTGAAATATGCCTCAAACAAAAAATTTCACTTTTCATTTTTTTTCCGTGCTGTACGCGGCTGGTCTCCAGTCAGTCTGAAAATTGTGTGTCCTGTCGACAAAGTCTACAATTGAAAAATGCGTTGTAGTCTGTTTATATAGATGACTGCTATTGCACGACGGGAAGGATAACTCTTTGATTATCAAGACGAACCGTTTTCCAATATGGCGGGACGTTCGTAATTTCTTAAGTCATTATGATTTTTCAAACACGGATAATTATGGATACACATGGATTTGAAGGCTCAAATTTCAAAGGTAAGCTCTGTAGATTATTTCTGATTAGCTAAACAAAAGATTTCATGTGTTTGAGGCTGTCGGATGATTGTCCCAAACAAATAAAGCCTGGGCCCCTTCAAACTAGCAACTACCAAAACAAACTTGATATTCAAGTTGTTAATTCTGTAAGACATGTATCGCCATAAAGTTTGTACGTACTCCTCTTTATTTAAAACTGTTCAAGAATTTCAATTTTAAGGAGCTCAGTATACATATTTCCAATATGGCTAACATACCTCTAATAATGAATTGAGTAATCTAGAAGTTAAACTTGGACCATCTAAATTAGAACACTCTTCACTCCAACCAGGTCTACAAACAAAATAATTTCTTATAAAAACACTATTATTTGTAGCTTTTGTAATAGTGAGGTGGAAATGCAGAACTGCAGGAATCACAGATGTCTGAATTAGAAAGTTTCAAACTGATGCTATCTATGTCCCTGAGACATATATAAAGTTTACCAAAACCTCTTTACAATTCTGTTACAGATAATGTTAGTCAGCATGATATGGACAACAAATCTTAAATATAACAAAGCTTTACAACAAGAGATGTTTAACAGTTTGAGATGCTCTCTCTCTATTTCACCCTTTATACGACTTAGTAACAGTAAAAAACCTTGAAGATAAAATTGAAAAGTCTACTAAATTACCTTGAAGTGATGTGCATCAAAGAAGTTAAAGTTCCTTCCAGAGAGGCCAAGTTGTAGAAATGTGGTGCATCAGTAACGTTTAAACGTAGAAATAATTCACGGACCACATCTCCTCTCATTTGATGTATGCTGAATCTAAAAATAACATTAAAATAATCCAGAATAAATGAAATACTTGGTAATCTTTTGGTCAAATTAAAATTTTACTTTGAAACAAAGATTAAAGTTATTGACCAATCATATGTCCATGTATTAAAGAAGTGTGAAACTTGTGTTGAAACGTTATGTACCCATGTATTAAAGAAGTGTGTAACTTGTGTTGAAATCTTATGTACCCATGTATTAAAGAAGTGTGTAACTTGTGTTGAAATCTTATGTACCCATGTATTAAAGAAGTGTGTAACTTGTGTTGAAATGTTGTCAGCCCATGTATTAAAGAAGTATGTATTTATCGTATAATAATTATCTATCTTGTGCTATATTTGTGCTCATTGCTTCTAAATGTCGTTCAAATCTTATAGAAATATAAAGGCCATTGATAAAATTTGAAATTTCTAGTAAAGATCGCTGTATATTTACCGTCTAGTAAGTTGATATGGTAATTTCGAGTTCAAAACAGAAATAAACCTTAGTAACGTCTTATCTAACAATCTGAAATAGAATTTCAAATATATATCATAGATCAAGGGCAATAACTCAACAATACTGAGAGGGCTAAAAATTATCCTTGTGTTCCGATTCTGGTAACTAGGTCAGACGCGTTCTCATATATTATTTTTTTTAACATATTTGACTTTTTCAAGTCGTATTGGATTCTTTCTAAATCCATTTTTTTTATTGCGAAACACGAAAAAGAAACATTACCTTCTCATAACAGCTAAATCATCTTCTGTATCCGACGGTTCACTTCCTGTTGACCTATTTAATAAACCAATCAGAGGACCTGTACTTTGATATAACCGTTCACCGAGCCATGTCAATATGTTATCTGGAAGCTGATTGGTCAATTTCATTAACTGTGTAATAAATCCCAGAATCTTGAGTAACAATTCTTCATCAGGTATTGAAGATGGGGTCACCTCTAAAAATCTGAAGAAAAAAAAATCCAAAGAGATCTATTTTGTGACAATGTTTGCTCTTTTCGTAACATCTGATGGTATTTCTCTTTGGAGGAGTTCATCCTTAACATTTTTCAATCTTAATTTTGTTACCCATCTTGACTAAAAATCTTATTTCATTTATTTCTTCTAACTCAGTTGTCTGTTTTTCACTATATTCAAACACTGGGTCTAATTATCAAAGACGAGGGGATCAAAATTTAAAAAAAAAGTTGCAGCCCCCAAGGAGGATCGAACTCCTGACCCCTGGTTTACAAGACCAGTGCTCTAGCCACTGAGCTATGGAGGCTGGGTGAAAGAAGTTATATTTTGTATGTAATAAGAAAAGTGGCAGATGTTGACATGTTTTATTGATTGATATTATAGATATGTTTATATTGTGTTGTGTTGATCACTCATTAAACATATTTATTCCCCAAGGCTACTTTCAAGAAACTTTGTTTTGTTATAGTCAACTGGGGTTTATTGATTGAGCTTTCTCAGCCAGCCATGTCTGATTCAAACTCAATAATACTAGATTGTATCTCTAGCCACTAGGGCATCTATTAATAACTGATTAAAAAAGGTTACCCTTTACCTACATAAAAAAAATAATTTTAGGAATTAGAACCTTCCATTTGATGGTTATTATTTTGATGGCTATTAATTGTGAGCCAGCCTTGTCTGAATGGAGCTTCATAATGCTTGATTTCCAAACTGTGTGTGATCTTTAATATGCATAGGCAGTGTTCTTTGTATAAGTCTCAGATATCATTCTATTCAAATAACAAAAAGCTTTCCACATCAGTCACTAGGATCTGTATCAATGGCAGCAGGAAAGTGGTTCCACAAAAACAAAGTTACAATCTTAAGAAATCAATAATAAATGGGAATGTTAGATCAATATCCCTTTTGTTGTACAACTTGTTTTATACTTGTAAATATTTTCTTAATCAAACACAGGACCACAGATGTTGTTCTTCAAGTTAAAACATATACAATATACTGTTTACCATCAAGCCTCCATAGCTCAGTGGCTAGAGCACTGGTCTTGTAAACCAGGGGTCAGGAGTTCGATCCTCCTTGGGGGCTGAATTTTTTTTTCAATTTTGATTTTGATCCCCTCATCTTAGTCAATTCGCCCCAGTGTTTGAATATAGCGATAAACAGACAACTGAGTAAGAAGAAATAAATGAAATGAGATTTTTAGACAAGAGATGAATGGATGATCTCTACTGCTAGCATCTTGGGTTAATGAAAATGGGCAATGGCATGTAGAGTGCAGTGAGGGATTTTTTTTCAAAACAGTGGCATTAGCCTACTCTTTTTTGGGATTTCCAACTGTCAAGGGATCCTTAACATGCACAGCCTCTAGCACACAGGGTCATGGTTTATTGTCCCATCTGAACAACTTGACACTTTTTCCACATCTGCATCACTGTCAAGGGTAAGCAGGATCAGAAAAATCTAAAAGTTTATCTCGACCTTTGCCAAAATTGAACCCTGGAACCTCAGGTTAGCGAACAAGCATCTAACTCCAGCTTTCAATAATGGCAGTAAAGAGCTGAGATATTAATAAATACAACACAAACCTTGTTAATGGTGTCCACCAATCAAGTTGATGTAATTTGTTCACAGCCTGTGACCCTTGACCCATGGTGACATTAACCAGTAGATTGGTTAGACTGTCAATAACGGCCCTGTGTGAGGTGGCGTTGGATATATCATAAACTCCAGACTTCAAACATGATTCCAGATGTGTCGTTCTTATTAAACATTTGTCTAAAGTGGTCAGCTTCAATGAGGCTGAAAACCTGGAAAATTAATGAAAAGGTTAAGGAGAGAAATGAAATGGAGTTTTACACCACTACATAGCAATGCCATGAGGTGTGTAGTGGATTTCACAAATTTTGATATCTTTAATGAGAAGTATTTGTCTAGAGTTGTCAGCTTGCTGAAATTCTGGAAAATTGAAACTCAAAAATGAAGACGTTAAGCATCTTAACACCTGATTCTAAAGAACAACACTGCAACTAAGCTAAATTTTACAATATTTTGAAAAACTTTTGTGATAAGTATTTTTTTTTTTGACTCTAGCACCATCCAAGGAGCTAGTTACTTCCAAATAATGGTGGTCATGTGTTCTAATTACAGTCGACATTTGAAAATCTGGTAAGCTTGAACAAGTTTTCTTTTCCATAATTCTAGTTAATCCAGACATCAATACACAGTGCTATGAAAAAAAGGAAATTTACTCTGGCTCAGTTTCAGCATTCTTCTTGTCCATTTTCATCAGATCCAACAATTTATCAATCCCATCATTCCAAGCTATATTCCATGATATTTTCAATTTCTCCATGGCAACACCAGTAGTCAGTGGGTCAGGGTCGGGGGTCAAGGTCACTCTATTTGGGCTTGTTTCCTGATGACAGGTTGGTTTAAACGGAAGTTTGAATCTGAAACATTAGGGATTTATCAAAATGTGTTTGGCTTTCAGAGACACCTACTGCTTCTGCCAATCATTCCAAACAGTCAGAAAGTTGCCAGTCAACTTCTCTACAATTAATTCTCCCAATTTGTACCGTGGTTTAAATGAGGACTTTAGTTTATGGAATTGTTTTTCAAAAAATATAATAATTGAATTTTTAATTCTAATCTTCTACACCTTCTAGGCTAATGAAGACGGGCAATGCCATGCAAGATGCAGTGGGATATTTTGCCAGGACAGCGGAATAAGCATACTCTTTTTGCAGATACCAACTGTCAAGGAATCTTTAACCCTAGCACATGGGCCTCAGTTTATTGTCAAGAATTTGTTTTATAGTTATGGATTTATATTCATTCGAGCAACCAACCAACCTTTTTGTCAAAACTGTCGGCAGTGTAAACGCTGATTTAGAATTACTGACATCAAATTTAGAAATTTCATCGAATAACAACAACGTTAGAATGTGGCAGATGTCATAATGTGTCTTTTCATCCTTCATATACAGGAGAGCAGCTGAAAGAAAAAGGTAAAAAAACTAAGTCTCAGTATCTAGTAAGAGATAAGGTTTTCTTCATATCTAATATCAAGATGACCAATAAATGTGAAATTCATAATATAATATCCAATAAGGTCTTGAGTCATTAACAACAATTTGTAAACCTGATTGAGGCAATGAATGGAACAATGAGGAAAATTTTTCCAGAAGAACTTCCTCTTGGTACAGTGATCTGTTTATTGTCCACCCGAGGTTAGACCCCTTCAGTTGTAATATTGTCAGAAATGAAATAAAATAAAGCTTTACGTCATACTCTTCTACACTTAATAGGCTAATACTGCCACAAGTTTGAAAATCATCTGGAACGATACAGAGATGAAACCAAGGACCTCTATATAAGCAAGTAAGCAAGCACCAGGTTTTAAAAGATGTACTATAACAAGTCTAGTTTTATACATACCTCTGATAAGTGTATAGTATATTTGATGGTCATGTGATAAGTTATGATGTAGCGTGTAGTCATGGTGAAGTAAATAACGTAACATTGTAATACAAGCTGGTAGATAGTTAGGTAGTACAGACTGTAATAACAACACCATATATATATATAATCATATAGAATTTTACATCCTACTTTTCTGAAGCTGAACAATGCTGGGCTGTTGATTTATTTTTCTCAGTATATTTTTTAAACAATGTTTTATTGATGACAAGACTATGCTACACTACTATTCAACTAGTATCCAACTGTAAACTGTATTTCAATACCATGAATGTTTGGTAATAATTATATTATTGGTCACCAATGCCATGCAGTTTGCAATGAGGAAATCTTTGCCAGAATATATTGCCATGAGGTCATTACTTTATTATATTTCAAAAGTCATTGTCACATGAACAGCCTGTAGCAGACAGTGCCTTGGTTTCTTGGCAAATCTGAAATTCCAAAGACTAAGGCTCTTCATTATGCAAGTAATTTCTCCTTCTTTAGAAACATTAGTGATATAAAGTTACTATTACTATCAAGAAATATCTTCCATGTCCAGTCCATCTTACCTGGGCGTCTGTGTTTTTCTGGACACTTCTAGATAATATATCTAAAATAACTTCTAAACCACCAACTTCTTTAAACGCTCGGTGTAAATTCGTATCTAAATAAGGAGAAAAAATCAAACTTTTTCTTAAATTTTCTACAGAAATGTTAAACTAGTTCAATATGCAACAAGTTAAACTAAATAATAACTAAGCCATAACTCACAATAAAACATAATCCTGGGTTTAACACACTTTTTTCATTATAGTAAGCTTGCAACGTTTATTTTCACAATATTGTCCTGTGTTTGTGAAACGCCCCCTTCACTTCGAATGGTTATTCAAGTTTATCAGAAATTATTAAAATACAATAAATATATATTACCTTGTAACATGATAGCTAGTTGATCTGCTGCTGATTTTTTAACCCCAGGATCAACAGGAGAAGATGTAAATATATTATACACTTGTTTTAAACTATCAACCTACAAATATATTTTATCAAAATTTACTAACGATAATTGGGAGGTTGAAAAAAGAATAGAACCAGTTTTTACAAAAAAAAAATTGCAATGAAGGTGCATGTGCATCCCGTAAACATGGTCAAATTACCTGGGTTACAGTTGGGTGGACTGTAATTATGAGAAAGATGAACGTTACAGTATCTGTCTTGCTGAGCCAATCTAGCTCTCTTCAAACTAAACCACCATCAAACGTTGCCCAACAAATCTGACCATTACCAGTTCCTCTAGCATGATATATGGATTGGGTCAGACTGAAAAATTTTGTCCCTCTCCTGTGGTGAGGTGGAAAAAAAACGTACCTGGAAAACAGAGCGGCCCATATCTTCTTTCATATTTCTAGGTGTCTTGACAATCAAGACATCACACAAGTCTTGAACATCCAGTTCTGAGAAGACTGGTATCTTGTTGTTACTGTCTGTTTCATTGGTCAGAAACCAGGAGAGTCTTTCTAGTACTCTTCTACGTACTCTACAATGCAAATACATATTTAATGTAGTGTTATAATATGAACATATTCCAAAGGAAGCCACACAATAAAATAATCCAGAATAAACAGTAAAGATAGCGCAACCTTTCAAAACACAAGCCACACCCAGAAACATAGGCCACACCCATATATTTAAGCCACTACCCTGTATCTCTGCAGGCTTAAATTTACAATAACTCCCCTACATTTCTGAAGAGTATAAGTTTACAAAGCACCAGTGGAATTCTCACTGTTAACTATGTGAGGTTTATCAATTAAAAATTATAAAGAAGTAAAATGGAGTTTTACATCCTGTTTTATTGAAAGAATTACCCAGAAGCCCATTACTTACTGTAAATCATGGGAGAAGAGCAGACGAAGGCAGCCCCGTAATTTATCTTGCAAAGATATCAGTTCACTGGATGATCTAGGGTCTAATATAGTCCAGATCTTCTGGCCTAGTTTAGTGGACATATCACAATAAGACTGGAAGAAAAAATAGACAACACAGACTGGATTAACTAGTTAAACATTAATCCTCTAATGACAAATAAAGATAAATAATACAATTATTATGAATGGATTCTTCTAGAATATTTTTTTATTTTCGACATTTCAAGTCATCAGGAATATAATGAGTGAAACATTGTTAATATTATGGTAGTTTTGCTAAACAACACAGCTTCTCTAGTATTGGAAAGTAAAAATATGCAAATAAAAATAGACAAAAACGTAATACAGTCATCTGTCCTACTTTTCTGCACCTGTTTGGTCAAGCAATATGGAGGTTGTTAATGAAGACAGATATAGTAAAAAAGACCAACCTGTAAAACAGGGAACGATCTATATAAAGACTGAATCAAACAGGACCACATCTCTTCATTCATAGTATACCTACTGTTTAACAAATGGTAGAGAAGGTTGTTGCTATGGTTAGATACCTGTAAAATAAACATACACTTGTAAGTGCTTACAACTTAGTTTCATGTGGTCTACCAACCATTACCTGGCACCATTCTATAATTTACAGCTGAATTGACTGGATTTATAAAGACAGATGACTGACTCAAGATAACAGACTTGAGCTGAGTCAGGATTCAACATGAACAGATCTTCATAAATGACTATATATCCTGTGAATCATTTATACCAAATTTTTCCTGGCCCTGTCTGACCTAAGGAATAGGGGAGCAGTGGAACATTTATACAGAGGAGGGTGTAACATCTAAATTTTACTGACGCACGCCCCTTCAGAGAAAATATTTAAATAAAACTGTCACTATTTTAACTTGTAACCAATAGTTTACTGATCAAATGGTTTTTACTCTCTCGGTTAACCAATTAGTTTACCAATGGCTCAATTTGAGCCATTTGACTAGTTCACGCCCCACCCCCATCTGTAGAGAAGAGAACACTAATTACCTGTTTATGAGAATCATTTAAACCAAACACTACCATTTCATAGAGAATATCTGGGTCTAGTATAAACTGAGCTTGTAGACACGATCTAGACAGAGGGGTGGCTGCTTCCTTTACATTTAATACTGACTGTAATATATATTTATAACAATGACATTAAATTGCAGTATTCCCTACTCACACGACCACCTTAAATCCGACCCCACTTTTAATATGGGACCACAATGAAGTCTCCCCCCAACAAGTTTTCAATGTAATTAATGACCACCTTCATTACCTGACCAGTGACCGTGTATTTACAATTCAATGTAATCAAAATAAGTCAATAAAGCGACCGTGATACTTCTGATTATCTCCCTTAACAAACATCAAGTTCGCTAATAAATACTAAATTTTAATATTCTGTCTAATTCTCAAGGCTTTTCAAAGATAACAACTAATAAAAATCTTTTCCAACCTGTATAAGATTTAGTAGAGTTTTATAAGTAAAAAGTTTAACACTGTCTAGAGGATGGGCTAGTAATTTTAATATTATCTTTCTCGACGCCATCATTAAACTTTTATCAGGCTGCATTCGGTTTCCTCTGAAAACAAATAAACGCAAGTCGAATCATCTTGGAAAGAAGTTAAAAAGCTATATGCAAGGTTCGATATTTCATGAGAAAAAATTGAAGCTTATGAAAACTTAATGTTTGGAATAAACATAATGAACTTTATTTCATTTTGTGTGACAAAGACCTCTGCCCTAACCACCAGCCCCCCCCCCCTCTTCTCTTCTAACCTTTAGTGATCAATATAACTTACATATGATTAGCTGTAAAATGTATTAAGTCTGTAATCATTGGTAAATATTGATGATAGGGTAAACTAGGGATAGATTCTGTTGCCATGGTGATAATATCAGCAGCTACATGACCCTATAAAAGATGTTTCACAAGCTAGGATCATTGTCATACCAACAAAACATACCTGAATATACTGCAAGACTTCCTTAAAACAAATTGAAAAGAAATTCTATGTGAATAAGCCAATAAAAAAACAAACAATCAAATTGGTAATCTTTAAATTCTACAGCAGTTTCAATACACAAATTTCTCAAAAATCTTTTACTTACCCCATTTTTAACGGCCTGTACAAACTGACAAGTCTGCTGCATGGAGTGACAGATTCTGGAGGCGGAGTGATATTTGTGATAAGTCTGTGTATCGATTTCCTGTAGGTATGGTAATAAAGTAGTCCGGATGTAGCTATAACTATCGGCTAAACACTCGTCAAATATTACAGCACCAATCCAAGCCTTCAATCTCTCTGGTATAATACTTGAACACTAGAATCGGGACACAGAACAGTATTTGTATGTTTAAATCAGAATCAGATAGTTCAGTGAGCTGGCTGTTTGTCTCTTAAACTGAAAGTTCAAGGTTCAATCCCAGCAGGATGGGTCACTACCATCAGATTTTTACTCTGGGTATTTACCTTGTCAATGTAACAGGTCAGAGAGGATGACATGGAAAAAGCATCTAGTCGTTTCATGGGCCAATAAACTGAAGATTAGAAAGGTACACGCTGGGTACATTAAAATCCTTCAACACAAGCCACTATCCTTCACTGTACACTGCTCATCTTTATCTCAAAATTTCCCTCATAGCACACTGCATGGCATTGCCTATCTTCATTAGCCCATGAGGTGCACAAGAGTAGACAGAAACTCCATTCATTTCATTTATAATCCCCAAAAATAACCATGTAGCAATAAATTAAATAAAATAAATGTTTGACATCCTACTCTTCTGCACCTTATGGTATAATGAAGATGTGCAATACCACGCAGTGTGTAATGAGGGAAATTTTGCCAGAACAGTGGCATTAGCCTACTCTTTTAGCAATTTCCAACTGTCGAGGGATCTTTAACATGCACAGCCTGTAGTTACACAATGTATCAATACACCCACCTTATTACGAGGTAATAAGACCACCATTTTGACCAGTATATGTGAGATACCTATATACACTAGTCGATGTACAGTAACAGTGTATTTAGTATGATTACTGTTAATATCTGGGTAGTGGAACTCTAATAATATAGCCACATTCAACAAACATTCTTCAAACTTCTCAGTCTAGAAAAAAAAAAAATTCTGTCATTGGAAATCTCAAAATTTCTTATCTGTATAGCCTTCAATCATAAGATGATAAATTTGCATCCATATCAAAAAGAAAGACACAATTTTGGGAATATATTTCTCCGAGAAGATAAGGTCATGATGGGGTTACACCAGAAAGCATTGGTTGTGGGGACAAAAAATGTTCTCCTTGAGGATTCTCATGTGACTAAATTGCCAAGCAGACAACAGTTTAAGGTATTTATAATTCAAACTCTATCCAGACAACCATATATGTATGGAATCCACAGCCTGTAAACTGGATCAGTGTGTGAAAGTTTGATGACCTTCAATAAGTCATCTTCACTCATAATTCCAGTTCACCCAGATGTAAATGGGTACGGATCAATACTAAGAGGTTTGGTCAGGGACCAGCTGATAATTGCCAACAGAAACCAAGTTTAGTTGTAATAATTAAAGTTCTCTTTCCGTCAAACATGTTAAAGAATGGAAAAATTCCAAGCCTGTAAACTGGATCAGTGTGTGAAAGTCTGATGACCTTCAATAAGTCATCTTCACTCATAATTCCAGTTCACCCAGATGTAAATGGGTACGGATAATCCTGGAAAGATCAATACCAAGAGGTTTGGTCAGGGACCAGCTGATAGACTGGCCGACTTGTGAACCTAAGCTGTTCTTGTTATAAGTTTCTTTCTTTTTTCTCTTTTCAAAATATGTTAAAGACAATCTAGAAAATTCCAACTTACTGTATCTCGAGTCATTTGACTGTCATCTGACCAAATATCCCCCAATATTTCAGTAAATATATTCAGAACTTGATGTAATAGGTTTAAGACCTTGACCGCCTTGTTAACGTCTGTGGTCTGTAGTAATGGTAGTGATTTAATCATGGTATTCAGACTGTATTGAGGTATATACAGTTGGTGATATTGTAACGACTGATGTTCATTTTGATCGGTTTCTTCTCGTGATCTTTCACCATCAAATCCTAGACTTGTTGATGACCTGTTAATATATAAAACTATACATCAAACTTAAGGGAAATATTAGTTTAAGTATTCAAGGCATTCCTTATATCCCCTATCTTGTACACACTTCCTTTCTTCCCCCTATATCCTCTCTTTAGGAAAGTATGTCATGCAAGGTATGCAGACTATTACAGATTAGTTTAGGTAAAGAATTGCCTGTATTTTAGACTAAATATGATTGGAAAAAGAGTTTGGACCTGTACCATCTAAAATCTGACGTCTTTTGTCTTATGTATGATATTTCTCAATGATAAATTCTACACTAACTAGAAAAATTCCTATCATGCTGCTTTTGTTGGAATGGTGATATTCTAAAAGGTTTAAAAAAAAAAACTGTTAAAAACCTAGAAAAAAGAACTCCATGCATTCCGTACCATCTACAAACATCCTCTCTCCCCCCAGAATTTAACACGATCTTTACCTGCTAGAAGATGTATCTCCATCGTGTCCGTCACCACGTTGTCTGGTATCATTCCAACCAATTAAATCATTCCTTACATCAGATGACAAACCTGCCGAACTTCCTCCACTTACTCCAGTAGAAAAAGATGGCGGTGATGGAAACAGAAAATCTACGAGATAAATTCTATTGGTTAGTAATCATATAAAATATTTTTAAAAATGAATTAGACATAACTAAATACCATGACAACAATTTCGACCGATATGAGCTATGTGGACTCTCTATAGAATGGAAATTAGACATAGCAACAATTCAACCTATATGAGCTATGTGGACTCTCTATATGGATGTTTTACAGACTTTCTTTTGCTGACTTCTTAGGCATAGACGAAAACTTAGAAATATAAAAAAAATAATGTTAAAATTTTTGGACTCAACCTTCAAAGTTAAGAAACTTTTAAAGAGGCAGATAATCAATGTCAATCTATAAATCATACCTTGTTTTGGAGTATAAAGAGCAGGGTCGTGATAGAATTGTATTCGTGATCGTAAACATCGTGATAAATCACACAATGTTTCTGCAGCTTGAGTGGACAGATCGTATTTCTTGTCTTTACTAGGCTGAAGTAACGACCACAAACTCTGTAATAAACGAATCAGGGAATTGTTTACCATATCAAAACAGTCCAACATAAAAAATATTCATCAAGAAATACAGTTTTACATCCTTCTCTTCTGCACCTTATAGGCTAATGAAGACGGTAAAATCTACATAACAGATTCAACTTATATAAAATTATAAACAGTAGATTCAACTAGTGTTCGAAATCATTCAGAAATCTTGTCCAGTCTATTGAATACAAAATTATTATATCTTTTCGTGGCTGATATCTCATAGTAGAAACCAATAATATATAGGATCTCATTCTAACAGTTGGTAGAAGGCTTTTTATGATTTATCCAATAGTTTTGGAACTTATACAAATTGTCATATTGTCTTGTTATTAAGGAAAGGAAATTTCAGCATCTTTGAACACGTCATGTGGTCCAAAAAGAAAAATCAATTACTTTGATTCTGAGACAAAAACTTACCTTTACAACTTGTGGTCTTTGTAGAAATATTTCAGATGGAAAATCCTGAAACACGACATCACTTAGAAATTCACAGGAACTGGCCAACATCTTGGCATCTCGACTCTGTAATGATTTATTGGTTGACTCTAAAACATGTCTGTCTGTCGGAGTTAATGGTAACCATGGAAATGCTGTTAAACGGAATCCAGTGGGAGGAGCTAGAAATAAAGTGACATGTTAAGAATCACACAAATGTTATTATGACTATTCAGAAACTGTGATATACCCAATACAATACTAAATAACTGAACTCTAAAAAAACATTCAAATTTCTGTCTGTTATTCAAGTCACTTCTCATAATTGAGACCTTCAGTAAAATAGCACCAAGTTCACAGCAATTATTATAGGAAAAGTAAAAGTATTTTACCATTGCCCACATCTAGTGGATCACCATTAGTAAAATATCTTGGTTGAGGTTCTTCTAATACATCTATCTTATCTGTATTTACAACTAAAAATACAATTAAATAGTACCATTGAAGACTGGTCGACATAATCACACTATATTGGGCTTACTATTTATAGTAGCATTGACGCAATGCTCCAATGGTCAGATTGGTCAATCACTAAAACTGAGTATTTATTAACCAATCAGGTTTCTGTATTTCTTGAAATCTTGATTGTATCTTTGTTAAAATTTTGTGAAACAGGTCCCAGGTTGACAAATACAATGAGAGTATCTCAGCTTATAGCTAATATCACTTCAGATACAAGATTTTAACACAAAATAATTCTGTAACTGTACACTATTCCACATGTAACTCTTCGATACGAACTTCAAGAATCAGTCAAATTTTATATCCCATTCTTGTCTAAGATTAAAAAAGTATTCACCTACTCAGTAATTGACAAGATAAAGAAAATTTGAGGTTACTTTAATGATCAAAATGAAGTATATTGACTGACTTACCCAATGTTTGTTGAGTAGTTATATTGGTAGGTGTATTTTGATTACTGTGACTAGGATAGCTTGATTGGGCTGACTGTTGCGTCACTGAAACAAAGGTAAAATACATTAAACCCTTCAGTTCACACTGTCTGTATTGAACATAAGGGAAAATACACATAAATCTTTCTAAAGATTGCCATTACAACTAACAAGTCTCAGAATTACAATATTTTCATATAACTTAAACCAAAATTTAAACTCTAATATTAATTATAGTATAATCTAAACAAAATCCTTTAGAAATTAAATCCTTGATTATGATGAATTTTAAAAATAATATTGCCTTCTCTATTAAATTATCGGTAAGCTTAAATCTTTTTGATTTACATCTGGACAAGTAAAATAAAAATTCCACAGCAATTTACAAATCTCAGAGTTACAAATTCAACCTTATAATCTGTATTCTGAGAGAACATTGGGTTCAAGTATTTTAAAGATGGGTTCCCTTATTTTCATTAATTCCTATCCATAATTGGATGTCTAAGACAATAGAGATATTCTGATGATCTGGACAACTACCAAGTCCCTAAGTAAATTCCAGTCCAACCAGCTGTAAATGGGTACGGATAATCCAGGAAAGATCAATGCCAAGAGGTTTGGCCAAGGACCAGCTGGTAGAAAGGATCCCTGTCACGGCGGACTCGTGAACCTAAGTTGTTATCCTTTTAAAATATAGTTCTTAAGTCTTAATTACAAAAGAACCCATCTTTAAACCACAAACGGACTCTACTTTCAATTTAATGATAATTCAATTTAAATCATTACCATTAGCACTGTCAGTAGCAGGTCTGTGATATATACATTCTGGAGCATGTTGATGAGTAGAGGTGGTGGGTAGACGTAAGATATTCTCTAGTATTTGATCTATGATTGGCTGGAGACTGAGTGTAATATTAGAACGTAACTGTGATAGAAACTCTACACCTCCAATACCTTGTAAGATCTCTATAGCTGAAGTATGCTGAAATTGATATAAGTGTACAGTCAAAGTGTGAGCTTATTTATATTGCATATTGTAATATTTCTTCAGAGACTAGTAGTAGCGTTAACACTAATTATTATTTTGGACTTTTTTTTTAAGTAAAAGGCAGATAATGAATAAATTTAAATTTTAACAAAATCTTTTAAAATTGTTTAATCATTGCAGTAAACAAAAATCAAGTGTATTTTTATGGATAATTACTGAGTTTTTTTGATTTATCAGATTATATAAGGATTCTGTTCAGGTTATCTGGCAGCAAGTTTATCTACTGATAAATACATACTCTTAATGACAAAGTTTAAAATTTCATATATCCTTCTCTTCTTCACCTATTTGGATTTGGCTCTATCTTCTGATAAATCGATGCTCTTATTGACAAATTTAAATATATTATGTTTATTCTAAAAGCAGTATTCTTTAAGTAAAATGTAAGACTTAAAGTTCACCTGAGATAAATCTCGAATTAAACTTAAAACTGTTTCATGTTGAGTTGATTTCGGGAAGTTAAACCATTCCAACAGACGTATAAATAGATGTCTTTCATGGATTAAATCCGATTCACAGATTAGGTTGTGTTTTAATTTGGAGAGAATATTCTCTAAAGCTCGTAATCTAATCTCTTCTAGGTTATGACCTGAAATATTTAAAAGTGGTTATATAAAGAGAAGATCTAGGCTATATAAAATTGACCTTCCATTTCCAAAAAACTGCAAGGCAGAATCATTAAGCATGATTGGATACATTCATGTCAGCATTTCAAGTAAGCTCAATTGGTTCATCTAAAACAAGGAGTTTATCTATAGTAGCCTACATGAAGGCTTTTCAATATTATAGGAAAGGTCCTATATATAATTATATTATAGAGATTAGGGTGGTTGAAAGGTAACAAGTTACTATTCAACAGAGGGCACTGGCAGTGGCACAGATAGATTTAGATGTTGGTTGACAAATAATCTAAAAATCTAATAAAAAGAAATCAAGGCTGCCCTCCCCCCTTACAATACCTAAATTAATATCAACGGTCGCCCCCTCTCCTTTATTTATTATTTGCCTAGGACCATCACACTTTTGAGTTTGACACTGACAGATCAGATTCAAGTTAGATAAATGTAAACATACCAAGCTTTCTGAATAATCCTTGAAAATCGACATCTTGTCTCAAAGTATTTTGAGCCATTTTGGAATCAGCAGGTTTCAACCTTTCGTTTCCGACATCATGGATAATTCAGATCGTTAACAGAGATTCTATATCATTAACCAAATAAATTCTGTCTGAACATGTTTCAAAACATCCGCCATTTTGTGAAGAGCTGTGCAAGGGAGGTAATTGGGGTTATCTAAATTAAGTCAGGTCGGTACAAGTAAAAATAAGCACAATATTTTATTCTATTATTAAACAAATATCTATTTTGAGTCATTTTCTCTTGGATATGTTCTTATAAATTATTATATAATAGAATATGTGTGAAAATCCTGTTACACAAATCTAACGTCTAATCAAATATTACTATAACTCATACCGCTTTGAATTTAAATCTCTTCACTTTAGTTGAGCCACGCCTTCTTTTTTACTAGTCACGCCTACTTTATTGAGCACATCACACACTTGTTTCGGATACAAAGCCTCAACACGACAGAGTTGTAAATCCTGAGAAATTGAACCACTGATTTTTGTAAAATTCTTGAATAATAAAAGTCAGTAAGAATAAAAAGATTTATTTAAAACAAAACTGGTATCAAAATTATCAACAAGATAGCTTGCCAGGCAAGGTAATATACGCCCACTGGCAGCATTTATTTCAAATAAAAACTTTTCAGTAAGGTTACAATAAGTGGAATGAATTATTCAACCTACCAACCTATTTTTTTCTAGGGTCTCTAGTTTCATTAAAAACTGTCAAGAATTGTACCTAATAACAACTCATTAAATATTTTTCGGTATTTTTATGATTTGCAATAGGGTTCACCCTTAATAATATTTTGATATTTTTAATTCTTAATAAGGCTCATCCTTGGTTGATATTAAACAATTTCAGCGAGTTTGTCAAAAAGGAATGTTTAGAGTGTTCACAAGCCAAAAGTTGAAAGCGTTTTTGAAAACAGGCGCAATAACTGACACTAAATATTTTTAGATTTATCTGATTTTCAATAGGGTTTATCCTTGTGAGAAAACAAATACTAAAGCCAAGTTTCATCAAAATCCATTCAAAATTGTTCTTTCTAGAGTGTTTACGAGTTAAATTGAATGCGTTTTCAAAAACAAGGTCAATAACTTGTACTAAATATTTTTCGATTTTCAATAGGGTTCATCCTTGGGAGACAACAAATACTCCAGCCAAGTTACATCAAAATCCATTAAAAATTGTTCTTTCTAGAGTGTTTACAAGCTAAAATTGAACGCGTTTTCAAGAACAAGGGCTATAACTGACACTAAATATATTTCTATTTATTTGATTTATAATAGGGTTCATCCATGGGTAAAAACAAATACTCAAGCCAAAGTTAATCAAAATCCATTAAGAATAGTTCTTTCTAGAGTGTTTACAAGCTAAAATTGAATGCGTTTTCAAGAACAAGGGCAGTAACTCATACTAAAATTTTTTTCGATTTTGCTGATTTTCAATAGGGTTCATCCTTGAGTTATAACACACTCTCACACCAAGTTTCATCGAAATCCATCAAGAATTGTGCCATGTAGAGTGTTTACGAGACAAAAATCGAACGCGTTTAAAAGAACAAGGGCAATAATTCATATTAGATATATTTTGATATTTTTAATTTTCAATTAGGCTCATCCCTTGCAATATCCAACAATTTCAGTGAGTTTTGTCAACATTGGTCATGAATTGTACCTTCTAGAGTGTTTATTAGCCAAAAAGTTAAACCCGTTTTCAAACACAAGGGCAATAACTGACACTAAATATATTTCGATTTATTTGATTTTCAATAAGGTTCATCCTTGGGTAAAAACAAATACTCAAGCCAAGTTTTATCAAAATCCATTAAGAATTGTTCTTTCTAGAGTGCTTAAAAGCTAAAATTGAACGTGTTTTCAAACACAAGGGCAATAACTGATACTAAATATTTTTTGATTTAACTGAATTTCAATAGGGTTCATCCTTAAGTGATTAGAAATACTCATGCCAAGTTATGTCAAAATCGCTCAAGAATTGTGACTTGTAGAGTGTTTACAAGGCAAAAATCCAACACATTTTATAGAACAAGGGCAATAATTCCTATTAAATATATTTCGATATGTGCTATTTTCAAAAGGGTTCATTCTTGGGTGATATTAAACAATTTCAGCAAGTTTCGTCAAAATCGGTCAATAACTGTGCTTTGTAGAGTGTTTACAAGCTAAAAATTGAACGCGTTTTCAAAAACAAGGGCAATAACTGATATTAATTTTTTTTCGATTTGACTGGTTTTCAATAGGCTTTATCCTTGGGTGATAACAAATACTCAGGCCAAGTTTCATTAAAATCAATTAAAAATTGTTCTCTCAAGAGTGTTTACAAGCTAAAATTGAACGCGTTTTCAAGAACAAGGGCAATAACTCATACTAAATGTTTTTCGATTTCGCTGATTTTCGATAGGGTTTATCCTTGAGTTATAACATACTCTCACACCAAGTTTCATTAAAATCGGTCAAGAATTGCACTTTGTAGAGTGTTTACGAGCCATTCAAGAACAAGGGCACAAACTCATACTAATTTTTTTCCGATTTCGCTGATTTTCAATAGGGTTCATCCTTGCGTGATCATAAACACTCATATTAAGTTTCATCTAAATCCGTCAAGAATTACACCGTGTAGAGTGTTTACGAGCAATTGTGGACGGACGGACGGACGGACCGACGGACGGACGGACGGACGGACGGATGTGGGTGACGACAATATACGCCCCCCATTTCATGTGGGCGTATAAAAAATCATGGTGGTAGCAGTTTTATAATTATTTTTAAAAAATACAAAAATCAATCACTAATACAATATATATATAGTATAAAAGAAAGATTTTCAAATCAATACGTTTTCATAAACATAATCAAAACAGTATATTTAATTCTTTGAAAAAATTATACCTACTATAACAATAATCACAGAACACTTTATAAAAAATGATCAACATCTATAAAAAGAATTGTTTTGAAAATATTATAACTTAAAATTCAACATCCCTCTTTAACACAGAAAACATCAAAAGAACAAAAATACATTTCATTAAAAAAAAAAAAGTTTTTTTAACAATTTGGTAAAGTAAATTTTATAACTGGACCACTGGATGTTTTAGGATTATCTGTATAAATATTTAATAGACATCTTGTTATATCATATATTGCTGAAATATATAAATAAAAACACAGTAGACATCTTGTTATATCATATATTGCTGAAATATATAAATAAAGACACAATAGACATCTTGTTATATCATATATTGCTGAAATATATAAATAAAGACACAATAGACATCTTGTTATATCATATATTGCTACAATATATAAATAAGATAGCTTGCCAGGCAAGGTAATATACGCCCACTGGCAGCATTTATTTCAAATAAAAACTTTTCAGTAAGGTTACATTAAGTGGAATGAATTATTCAACCTACCAACCTATTTTTTTCTAGGGTCTCTAGTTTCATTAAAAACTGTCAAGAATTGTACCTAATAACAACTCATTAAATATTTTTCGGTATTTATATGATTTGCAATAGGGTTCACCCTTAATAATATTTTGATATTTTTAATTCTTAATAAGGCTCATCCTTGGTTGATATTAAACAATTTCAGCGAGTTTGTCAAAAAGGAATGTTTAGAGTGTTCACAAGCCAAAAGTTGAAAGCGTTTTTAAAAACAGGCGCAATAACTGACACTAAATATTTTTCGATTTATCTGATTTTCAATAGGGTTTATCCTTGTGAGAAAACAAATACTAAAGCCAAGCTTCATCAAAATCCATTCAAAATTGTTCTTTCTAGAGTGTTTACGAGTTAAATTGAACGCGTTTTCAAAAACAAGGTCAATAACTTGTACTAAATATTTTTCGATTTTCAATAGGGTTCATCCTTGGGAGACAACAAATACTCCAGCCAAGTTACATCAAAATCCATTAAAAATTGTTCTTTCTAGAGTGTTTACAAGAAAAAATTGAACGCGTTTTCAAGAACAAGGGCTATAACTGACACTAAATATATTTCTATTTATTTGATTTATAATAGGGTTCATCCATGGGTAAAAACAAATACTCAAGCCAAAGTTAATCAAAATCCATTCAGAATAGTTCTTTCTAGAGTGTTTACAAGCTAAAATTGAATGCGTTGTCAAGAACAAGGGCAGTAACTCATACTAAAATTTTTTTCGATTTTGCTGATTTTCAATAGGGTTCATCCTTGAGTTATAACACACTCTCACACAAAGTTTCATCGAAATCCATCAAGAATTGTGCCATATAGAGTGTTTACGAGACAAAAATCGAACGCGTTTAAAAGAACAAGGGCAATAATTCATATTAGATATATTTTGATATTTCTAATTTTCAATTAGGCTCATCCCTTGCAATATCCAACAATTTCAGTGAGTTTTGTCAACATTGGTCATGAATTGTACCTTCTAGAGTGTTTATTAGCCAAAAAGTTAAACCCGTTTTCAAACACAAGGGCAATAACTGACACTAAATATATTTCGATTTATTTGATTTTCAATAAGGTTCATCCTTGGGTAAAAACAAATACTCAAGCCAAGTTTTATCAAAATCCATTAAGAATTGTTCTTTCTAGAGTGCTTAAAAGCTAAAATTGAACGCGTTTTCAAACACAAGGGCAATAACTGATACTAAATATTTTTCGATTTAACTGAATTTCAATAGGGTTCATCCTTAAGTGATTAGAAATACTCATGCAAAGTTATGTCAAAATCGCTCAAGAATTGTGACTTGTAGAGTGTTTACGAGGCAAAAATCCAACACATTTTATAGAACAAGGGCAATAATTCCTATTAAATATATTTCGATATGTGCTATTTTCAAAAGGGTTCATTCTTGGGTGATATTAAACAATTTCAGCAAGTTTCGTCAAAATCGGTCAATAACTGTGCTTTGTAGAGTGTTTACAAGCTAAAAATTGAACGCGTTTTCAAAAACAAGGGCAATAACTGATATTAATTTTTTTTCGATTTGACTGGTTTTCAATAGGCTTCATCCTTGGGTGAGAACAAATACTCAGACCAAGTTTCATTAAAATCCATTAAAAATTGTTCTCTCAAGAGTGTTTACAAGCTAAAATTGAACGCGTTTTCAAGAACAAGGGCAATAACTCACACTAAATTTTTTTCGATTTGGCTGATTTTCGATAGGGTTTATCCTTGAGTTATAACATACTCTCACACCAAGTTTCATCAAAATCGGTCAAGAATTGCACTTTGTAGAGTGTTTACGAGCCATTCAAGAACAAGGGCACAAACTCATACTAATTTTTTTCCGATTTCGCTGATTTTCAATAGGGTTCATCCTTGCGTGATCATAAACACTCATATTAAGTTTCATCTAAATCCGTCAAGAATTACACCGTGTAGAGTGTTTACGAGCAATTGTGGACGGACGGACGGACCGACGGACGGACGGACGGACGGACGGACGGACGGACGGATGTGGGTGACGACAATATACGCCCCCCATTTCATGTGGGCGTATAAAAAACACAGTAGACATCTTGTTATATCATATATTGCTGAAATATATAAATAAAAACACAGTAGACATCTTGTTATATCATATATTGCTGAAATATATAAATAAAAACACAGTAGACATCTTGTTATATCATATATTGCTGAAATATATAAATAAAAACACAGTAGACATCTTGTTATATCATATATTGCTGAAATATATAAATAAAAACACAATAGACATCTTGTTATATCATATATTGCTGAAATATATAAATAAAGACACAATAGACATCTTGTTATATCATATATTCCTGAAATATATGAAAAAAAAAAAAATAGACATCTTGTTATATCATATATTGCTGAAATATAAAAAAAAAAAAAAATAGACATCTTGTTATATCATATATTGCTGAAATATATAAATAAAAACACAATAGACATCTTGTTATATCATATATTGCTGAAATATATAAATAAAAACAAATAGACATCTTGTTCTATCATATATTGCTGAAATATATAAAAAAAAAAACACAATAGACATCTTGTTATATCATATATTGCTGAAATATATAAAAAAAAAACACAATAGACATCTTGTTATATCATATATTGCTGAAATATATAAATAAAGATACAATAGACATCTTGTTATATCATATATTGCTGAAATATATAAATAAAAACACAATAGACATCTTGTTATATCATATATTGCTGAAATATATAAATAAAAACACAATAGACATCTTGTTATATCATATATTGCTGAAATATATAAATAAAGACACAATAGACATCTTGTTATATCATATATTGCTGAAATATATAAATAAAAACACAATAGACATCTTGTTATATCATATATTGCTGAAATATATAAATAAAAACACAATAGACATAAATCAAAAATTATTTGTATATTAGATACTAGCTACATTTCTTTCATTCTATTGAAAGTGAATCAAAATTGTTTGTTGCTTAGAAATTACATGTAATTTTGTGGAAAAATCAATAATCATATTTCCGGAGAAACTTTTCTAGACATTTCGATAGTCCAATAAACAGCACTGAAGTTAGGAGAAAAACCAACACATAACGTCCAGGCACGATGATCTATTCTGGGGCCTTATTCTAAATAACTTAACTTAAGATGATTTTGTTTTCTAGTCATCAGTCAAACTCTAAAATCGATTCTTATTTCATTTTTTTTTTTCCAATCAGATTACTGTATTTTTTTAACTCTGGATTTTATCTCAGTAAGTAAAGCTAGACCCTTTTCATGAAAAAGTACCAAAAAACCTCCATTTCAAACATGTTTTAGAATTTTTTTTACCTGTAGCAGCTGTGGAGACGTTATCTGAAGGTCGTGGTGTTCTATAAATAGGATAAAGGGAATCCCCAATATCTCCCAGTATATTTTTAATACCAGTTATATCTGTAGGTATTGGAAGCTGTTCTGTTCGTTTCTTACGGTGAATAGAACTGATAAGACTTTTAGAAAACTGTGGGATATTAAAAGTGTCTGGATGTTCAAATCTGAAAAATAAGTTTTTATCTTGATCAAGATGTTCATTAGCCTGACAAACCTGGCCCAAATGTAACCACAATGTGAAGAGGCATAAAAATCTCATTTGCAAATAAGCTGCATTATTGCAAGATAAAGATTCCTGTGAATTGAAGTAGCATATCCATCATTGATTTCTTTTTATAATGTTCTATTTACTTTAAATATCATTTAAAGATAATGCGTTGAACACTGTTTAGGCCAACAAGGTAAAAACTCCTGTCACATACTGGTATAATGTTGTGCATAAAGACTTTAAAAACCAGATAAAAACACGTAGAATAATTGTTTTCTCATAGATTATATCTAAAAGAGGAAAACCCCAAATTTACATTTGTAACCTGCATGAAAATAGAAACATCAAAAATCACAGTGATATCAGGTGGTGGACTTACTTGTTAAAATGATAGTAATAACCTGTAGTGTCCTGTATCTGTGTAGTTTTACTATTTATTATAATTTTACTAACTAATGAGGTACTGTTATTGACCGGACTAACTTCATAATTATACGTTATCTTTTTAGATACATCAGCAAAATTGACACTGAAAAAAAAATTGCGAATGCAAATTATTTTTTACAGTAAAAGAAGTATATATGTTGTATCGCAAGCTTTTTGAAAATATTTATCCCTTAATATACTCTTGCCTGACATATAAAAATTGAGATCCAAAAAGATGAAGAAATTTCAATGTTTACTGCTTTTTGTTGTCTGGAAGTCCTACAGGTGCCCCTCGCTGTATTTATATTTACCCCACAAGGATAATGTAGGCTGCCAATTAAAAAATTAATTAAAGAAACCATGAAATTATTAAAGTTGAAAGAAGCTTTTCTCCATTAATATCTTTTATGTGTTTATATAGCTTGGTTTTAATCATTCATATCAAAATTATCCCTGTTTTAAAGAATCTATTTTATTTAAAGTTACCTTAAACCATAAGCATTCCCAATACCATCACTCAATAAAACTTTCTCTACACCACCTTGTGTTGTCTGGGCCAATAATGCTCTGTTGACAAAAGTTCTAGCTAAAAATTGAAACAGACCATTGTACTGTTACACAAATCTAACGTCTAATCAAATATTACTATAACTCATACCGCTTTGAATTTAAATCTCTTCACTTTAGTTGAGCCACGCCTTCTTTTTTACTAGTCACGCCTACTTTATTGAGCACATCACACACTTGTTTCGGATACAAAGCCTCAACACGACAGAGTTGTAAATCCTGAGAAATTGAACCACTAATTTTTGTAAAATTCTTGAATAATAAAAGTCAGTAAGAATAAAAAGATTTATTTAAAACAAAACTGGTATCAAAATTATCAACAAAAATCATGGTGGTAGCAGTTTTATAATTATTTTTAAAAAATACAAAAATCAATCACAAATACAATATATATATAGTATAAAAGAAATACGTTTTCATAAAAATAATCAAAACAGTATATTTAATTCTTTGAAAAAATTATACCTACTATAACAATAATCACAGAACACTTTATAAAAAATGATCAACATCTATAAAAAGAATTGTTTTGAAAATATTATAACTTAAAATTCAACATCCCTCTTTAACACAGAAAACATCAAAAGAACACAAAATACATTTCATTAAAAAAAAAAAGAAAAGTTTTTTTAACAATTTGGTAAAGTAAATTTTATAACTGGACCACTGGATGTTTTAGGATTATCTGTATAAATATTTAATAGACATCTTGTTATATCATATATTGCTGAAATATATAAATAAAAACACAATAGACATCTTGTTCTATCATATATTGCTGAAATATATAAATAAAAACACAATAGACATCTTGTTATATCATATATTGCTGAAATATATAAATAAAAACACAATAGACATCTTGTTATATCATATATTGCTGAAATATAAATAAAGACACAATAGACATCTTGTTATATCATATATTGCTGAAATATATAAATAAAGACACAATAGACATCTTGTTATATCATATATTGCTGAAATATATAAATAAAAACACAGTAGACATCTTGTTATATCATATATTGCTGAAATAAAAATAAAGAGACAATAGACATCTTGTAATATCATATATTGCTGAAATATATAAATAAAGACACAATAGACATCTTGTTATATCATATATTGCTGAAATATATAAATAAAAACACAATAGACATCTTGTTATATCATATATTGCTGAAATATATAAATAAAAACACAGTAGACATCTTGTTATATCATATATTGCTGAAATATATAAATAAAAACACAGTAGACATCTTGTTATATCATATATCGCTGAAATATATAAAGACACAATAGACATCTTGTTATATCATATATTGCTGAAATATGTAAATAAAGAGACAATAGACATCTTGTAATATCATATATTGCTGAAATATATAAATAAAGAGACAATAGACAT
>JAUJPP010000007.1:14106978-14263277 GCA_030562195.1 Nipponacmea schrenckii | reverse complement strand
CATATTAAAGTATTCATTTATAGACAACTAGCAAAAAGAAAATTGACTTCAAATACTAAGACTTAAAGTACCATTCTGAGACGCAGTAACACTTTAAGTACCTACTGAAACTTTATGAGAAAAACTAGCAATATTACTAAAAACTAAATTGAATAAAACATAAAAAAAAAAACAATTTAAATGTGGATAATAAACCTGATTTTGAAATTTATTAACAATTGATCTACCAGGATAAGTATAGGCTGTAAATTGTTCCCGAATTTTTCCTCCTTCAATAATCGTAGCATTAACAAAATACCCTCTTTCTTTAATTAGTGGGTCTGCATCTTCATTATGACCTATAGCAACCTGGAAATAATGTGACGAAATAAGATGTTAGCAGGATGTCATGTTGATTATAACCTATAGCAGCCTGTAATTAATTTGAATCTATGGCATCAAATTATTATGCTGACAATAAACTCGCTTCTTTTAAAAAGAACAAACAAGAATTAAATGCTAAAACCTGTTAACAATTTAGAATGGTGCCAAAATCTGACCTGATTTTGATTGTTGACATGAACATCAGTACAATGTTCTGTTTTCCACACACCATCAATATGAGCGTTCAGTTCATTATGTATTGTCATAGAAAATATCTGAAACATAATATTTTATTTATTAAGCCTACAGCTTGGAGAACCGGGTTAAAGAGATTGTTAAAGGTTTTCTAAATTTTTAAATGTGTATCTGGGACACTGATGGGACTGCTGAATCAATATTGCCAAGTGTTATCTCTATACATTAAAACTGTAATATGTTACTATTATATCAACCCCCCCAAATATCATATAGTACTACATGTTTTAAAATTAAACCTTTTAAAATTTTACATTAAAACTTTTAAAATTTATCTTTACTATGGTATATCAACCGGGCCAATATACATTATAACTATGTATATTTACTATGGTATATCAACCAGGCCAATATACACTTATAACTATGTAATATATTACTATTGTATATCAACCAGTCCAATATATTAAACTATGTAATATCTTACTAGGTATATCAACCAGCCAATATACCTTATTACTATGTAATATATGGGTCTGGCAATTACATTATACCATGCGAAATATGTATATAAATACAATGTCGATTATAACTTACACTGTGATTAACTGATTATGATCAAATTCCATATATCGCATTATAACATGTATTCAATAAATGTATATCAAACAATATATTATTACTATGTAACAACTAGTGGTATATCAACCGAGTAATGTACAATAACTATCTACATTGTATATCACCACCAAATAATATAGCTATGATTTTAATTATTCAAGCACAATATACATACTATAACTATTAATAACAACAGTTACAAGCTAACCATTGCTTGAATATCTAACTTTATATTCAACAGTACTGTTTATACCGATATCAACTGTGGTATATCAACCCTTACTTAAAAATATGATATGAAATGGTATTCAACCGTCCATATACATTATATCTATTATTCTACGGTATATCACGGCAAAGTACATTTTTCTATGATAATCGGTATATTAACCACAAAATCATTCTAACTATGTAATATCTAACTATGGTATATCAACCAGGTCAATGTACATTATAACTATGTAATATCTTACTTTTGGTATATCAACCAGGTCCAATATACATTATAACTATGTAATATATTACTATGGTATATCAACCAGTCCAAAAACATTATAACTATGTAATATCTTACTATGGTATATCAACCAGGCCAATATACATTATAACTATGTAATATCTTACTATGGTATATCAACCAGTCCAATATACTTTATTAACTATGTGATATCTATTGGTATGTCAACCAGTCCAATATCATTATAACTTTTAATATATTACTATGGTATATCAACCAGGCAATATACATTATAACTATGTAATATCTAACTATGGTATATCAACCACCAATATACATTATTACTATGTAATATCTAACTATTGTATATCAACCAGCCAATGTACATTATAATTATGTAATATCTTACTATGGTATATCAACCAGGCCAATATACATTATGATATGTTAATGGTCGAAAACATTTGTCAATATTATCTATGAATATCCGTTACGAGGATCACAGACAGGCTCTTACGAGTTATACAGTGTTCATTATAGATTCAAGCAATGTGACTATAACTCTGAGATTCATACTGTAACCAACAAAATTTACGATTAACACTAGAAATTTTTGGAATCAGCCAGGCAATAAATTACTAGAGATTCTCTATTTACAACCGATAACCTGAAATTGTAATAAAGGTTTCAAGTCCTTTAGTAACTAAGAATCATTCTTGTCATATTCAGACCTCTATACGTTGTCAATAGTTACAAATGTATATCAACTCAATATGACACACAACTGTGTTTCTTTCGAACAAAGTAAATCATTAGTTTAGATTCTAGTAATACTTATTACTTGGTAAATCAAAAGTAAACATGTTCTAATTAATGATTGGAAAACTTCATGTCCTAGTACATTGTCTAGATAATTCTCTTTGATTCGAAAGTTAACTACATTAATCTGTCTATATTACGTATGGATAATCACCAAATATCTTATACTATGCTGTATCACTAGTAATCTTATCCACTAATATACTAACATGATTGGATTACCTGTGTTCTCAACATAACTTAACATTAAAACTATGAATGCATCAAATCGGATGACAAACACAAGCCATATATTTATCTACTTGGTAAACTTATTATATAAAGTTTGAATAACATTTAAATGTGCTACACTGAGATTCCTCCTTACTTACTGAATATATTAAATACCATCCAACAAAACTCTGATATCTTCACTTTGTTCAAAGTCCAAATCTTGATACGATGAAACTTTTTTACAGCCCCAATATTATGGAATTTGGTCAACCGTCAAACAATCTGTACACTATCATTTTGTTAAACCATCTGATTAAACAGTTTCTCTTGAATCAAAGTAAATGAGTGACATTTATATGTGAGTTCAGGTATAGTCAAATGACATTACATTACATTACATTACATGGTACAACATGCAATATACTTATTACTATGTAATATCTACTATGGTATATCAACCAGGCCAATATACATTATAACTATGTAATATTTACTATGGTATATCAACCAGGCCAATATACTTATACTTGTAATATCTACTATGGTATATCAACCAGGCCAATATACATTATTAACTATGTAATATCTTACTATGGTATATCAACCAGGCCAATATACATTATAACTATGAAAAAATTCTACGGTATATCAACCAGGCCAATATACATTATTACTATGTAAAAATATTACTATGGTATATCAACCAGGCCAATATACATTATAACTATGTAATATCTTACTATGGTATATAAACCCTAGGCCAATATATATTATAACTATGTAATATCTTACTATGGTATATCAACCAGGCCAATATCATATATATTACTACATGTTATGTCTATACTTCTTATGGAATGGATGTGTTACCTTTCCCTTTTCCCTTCCTAGATACACAACACAAAGCACTCCACAGCTTTTAGGATAGTAACAACTTAAAATGCTTGGGTTTCAAACCTTTATAAATGGAATCTCAGCCCCAGCAGAAATTCCGATTAATTCTTCTAAATACTGAGGGTAAGATTTACGAACTGTTGAAAGATATCCTGCAAAAACCTGAAATAAACAGAAAATATCTTTTTAACTTGAATAGTTAGACAAAGTTATCTAACCTTGGAGAAATTCAAAATCTTAAAAGAGATGTAGGCTTAGACTAAATATAGTTTTTAACCTAAGTTATCATTTAGTAAAGGGGTCAATAACTCTACAGTTACTACTCATCTTTATTCTCTCAAGTCAAGGCAGTAATTCAATGACAGCTAAACATTCCTACCTTCTGCCCAGCTTCACTTTGTACATATGGTAAATATTTGGTGTCAATCAGTTTATTTAAGGAAATGTAACTTGTTATATTTTTTTTAAAATGTTTTCCCTGAAATTGAAAGAGTGTAACTAGCTCATATCAAAAATGAAATAGTAAGTTTGATCTTGGCTTTTTTCTAAAAAGTAATTCTAAAGTAGCTAAAGCCGAGTTAAGTCATATTTCTGCAGTTCCAGTTAAATTAGAAATGCTTACCTGTTTTACCTTTGTATTAGTTAGGATTCTTGAGAGTAAAACCCTAGCCTACTCCAGTGAAAATCAATCTGATTAAAAACTCACCACATTAAAGCCAACTCATAATAAGAACCTTTGGTAGTAAAGACTGGGATATTTAAACTAGCTTGTATAGATAATAGTTGACTATATAGAGCTACTACACCAACTATATATAGCTTCAACTCCATCATCTAAACATAAATAGAAATCAAAAATAAAGAAAATTCCTATAAAAACAAGGCTTGACACCGATGCCAAGAAATAACACCTTGGGCTCATAAGGATCCTTCTATCAGATGTTTTTTCCAATCCTCTAGCCCACAATGGTATTTTTTCCAACCCCCTATGGCCCCATCCCAACACCACCCCTATCCCCCTCGTCCCATTCAATCTGTCACTCTAGAACTCTTTGCTCAATAAATGCACCAACCATTTCAGGTTTTAATGATCTAATACCGATTATCATACTGACCTAAATTCTTATCAATGCCGTAACCTACATAATTGAATAATTGAAGGTGTCAAGGATTTTATGCAATCGAAAGTAGAGTGACTGTAAAACAAATTTTTGTGTTCGAAAACGAAATTTTGATTTCATTCATGGAAGTAGTTGAATTCGATATATAACCAAATCATTGTATAAAAATCAATACGAAGGAAATAAAGATAATTAAAAAATTTACCATTTATTTTAAAATACTTTTATAAAATATTTCGCTCCCGTTTTTATTTTTCTATTATTTTAAAAAGCCGTTTTAACCAATCCTAAACCTTTGCCACTGGCCCTGCCTCTGTTTGGAAATTTAATACCAAAATGGCGGAATTTTGAAAGGTTATTTTGGAAATCTAAATAATATTTCAATCATTTGACTAGAGTTTGTCTCCGACAGATTTCTCGTTATTTCTGATATAAAATTTGGAAAATGGCGGCATCCTTTGACGATAACCCATAAAGTTTATAACTGTTAATTTCAAAGAATATTGCTAAATATCATTGATAAATTTCTTTTGTTTTGATTTTGTTTATAAAACATTAACTCTCCATACGATACCCTTCTTTTGCTATTTAGATGCTAATAAGTTTAATCACTTGAATGGCAATGTCCAGTTATTTTTTAAAAAATTTAAAAGAACAAAAAGCCTATTGACTTAAAATTTATACATTTTTTGTCCAGTTCTAGGCTATGCGAACGAAACCACCCCTTTTTATCTACAATTTTGACTTGTTAAAACCATTATTCCTAGACTAGAAAACTGTTTACATTGCTGAGTGCTTATTTTCAGATAATGCCAATGGTTCAATAATATAATAATGGAGTCAAGACTTTCTCCAGCAATGATGGATGATCTGTCGTTTGTGACGGAGAATGGATTACGTCAATCTATAGATGAACAGTCAGTGTGTACCACTCCCAGACCACTGGCCGCCTCTACTGTAGCTCGAGATGCTTTGAAGTTAGTTTTCTTTGTATCAGTTACATTTTCAATTCTACAGTTTGATTAATTTCTTAATAATTGATAAATTTAGATAATAAATCAGCACATAAAATCCCCCTTTTGCAAAACTAGTTTAGACTTTACAGTGATATAAAAATTTTAAAAGCCAGGCTAATTGTTTCCCCGTTTTGCCAAAAGGTTTTGCTACTATCAATTACAAAAATGTTTCCTATTAAGTACAGGTTTGCTTATTTGCGACCTTGCATTTAATTTCTCGTTGTTTTTTCCCAAAATTGACTCAGTAATTAATTATTTAATAATATTTAGGGTTCTTCAAAATTAAAAACCTCGAAAAAAGGTTTTTTTTTAAAAATTAAATAAAAAAATGGAAAAGGTGTATTTTGGTTATGATTGCTGGGCCCAAAAATGATATTAGGGTCTTTATTAGTTCACAAAGATGGTTGTAGTGACTCACTATTCAATATTTCAGGCAAAAAGAACTGTCATTAGCTGATCCCAGATGTTCGTTTATAAATACTGTACCATCAAATAACCCTTCTCCTAGAGAAATAGAACTACTGAAGTTTTCTTTAAATGGTTCTGAAGATAAATCAGATACTAAGTAAGTGGTTATTTTTTTCAATTCCTGAAAATTCTGTCCTGGTACTTTGTTTGTTGCATATTTATCAACTGTTTGAAATCGCAAAATAATTAGTCTTTTTGCCAAATTTAAAATTCATCCTTTTTTCATTAGTTAATCAAGATTAAAAGAGTAAAAACACATCATATTTATTTTGTTAGTTTTTGGCTTTAGACTTATGATCAAAGCATTGCACTACTGGTACAAAGTGAAATTTTTGGTATTTTAGAAAATTTTTTTTTTTTTACTCTGCTGTTTATGTTATTTGATCTTGTAAATGTTTATTATTATAGAAGTGATGAGATGGGGTGTAATGATGTAAGTGCTAGATCTTCTCTTGGTTTAATACCTGAAGATGTTATGAATGGTGAGTTACTTCCTTTTATTCTGTTAAAACAAATACTACCGGTATTGAAGTTTTTGAATCAGTCAATATACAATACTTGATTATTTTTTGTAGATTTATTCTCTTTTCAAATTATTTTATCAAGTATTTTAAAGGTAAAAAAGTTTCATTTTTTTGAAGAATATTAAGGTTTCCACTCAATAAAGTATGATCTAATTGCTAAACTGAAGAACTATTCCCTTGTCTAGTCTATGAATGTGCCAAATGAATTATTTTTCAAAATAAACTATAATTTTCCAGATGATAATTTGATGTTAGGTGGTAAGTGAAGATTGTTCAGAGTGGCACTCATTCGTTTGTTATTCATTCACTCATTCATTCATTTGTTGATTTGTTGATTCATAAATTTATTTATTCATTCAGTTTTTGGTTAATTCATTCATTCATTTTTTTTTTTTTTTTTTTTTTTTCAACTCTGTTTTCACAGAGCCCAAAATTGTGAGAATTTTCATCTGGCTTTATTTAGGTTTCTCTCCAAGATGAACCATTCATTCAGTTAATGCATTGTTAATTGTTCATGCATTCACTAATGCATTTCTTAAACTAAAATACAGGATTCAAGAATATTCCATGCCTACACAGATTTCTAATTATAATTCCTTTCTCATGCCTATTTCAATCATAAAGTCACATGTAAACAACATTGTTTGATAATTTCACCATTTGGTTCCCTTTCATTTATTGTTGCTTTCTTAACAACAATGTAACTTTATGTATACAGCATTGATTAATAAGAACACACCATTTTGAAAGTGATTGCCATTATAGACCCTATTCTATTTTACAAATAAGTTTATCTTAATTATTGATTTTAATAGTGCTTTGATCTCTTGTTTTTTTCACTTATTTAAAAAATATAATTAAAGAAATAGATTGCAGCCCAAACAAAACTCAATTTTTCAAAATAATCTTTTCTGTTTCAGACTTGTCTTCCAGTGCTTTATTGATGCCAAATATTTCTAAATTGAAACCGACACCAGAACCAAGAAGCAATTTATCCAATCAGCAGTCTTCCTTTGGTAACCGCTTTACACCGTCCAATCAGCAATCATCGTTAACTGGCCAATCGACGGCAGACTCTAACGACTGGAGAGATCATTCTTCCAAACAAGATTCCAAAAATCATGCAATAGGTAGCAGCCATATTGTTGACACTGTCAAAAAGAGGCCAGAACGAGATGTTAGCATAGCAAACAAACCTGGAGCTGTGGCCATGTCCTTATTTGGAGGTGGTTTGTTGGGAGAAGTATCAGAAGACTGTGAAATGGACGCCAGTGTCCATGAAGTTCAGTTTGGAGCAGACGAACTCCAACTTCTTGACGAAGATTTCAGCGACCTTGAAGAGGTCATTTCAACTGATGATGAAGATTTTAGAGCTCAAGAGTTGAAATGTCAAACAACTCTAACTGATGATGATAAATTAGGTGTTAATAGTGAATTTCGTAGTTACCATGGTGATGAAATACAAGATGATCGACAAGGTGCTGTAGGAGAAGAAAGTAAGCATTTGTTTTATAATTTGATTATTTTGTAAAGTTTTGTAATGTTGATTTGCTAAGTTTTGACTAAACATTGTCAATAATAAGTGAAATTTCAAGTGTTTCATTCAAAGTAATTTTGACTTGCTAATTATCTGACTAATACATGTTTTAAATTTCCCCCATTGCACACTAAATGATATTCCATCCATGTGTTTCTATGTCTAGGTTGGTGTTTAGATGATAAATATTTTCAAGAAAGTCCAGTGGTCTATAATAAATCTCATACTGTATTAAACCAAGCGGATACCTCACAATATGGTACGGTAGACTTTGTTTTGTATCAGTCTGTTGGTAACAATCTATTGGAAAGATACATATTAAACTTTCATTTCTTATTTGCGTAGTGTAGAAGAGAAGGACGTAAAACTCCATTCATTTCATTTCTTATTTGCATAAGACCTATTATTAACTGTTTGTTAAACAGTTGTCTAAACCTTTATGTTAATTTTTTTATTTTTTGGGTTCCCTTCTTTTTTTTTTTGCATGACCAATTAACAAGTTCCTTTAGTTGCAAGAATAAAAATAAAAAATTAAATAAAATCTCAAACTCGTCTTTCTTGATATAACAATATCACCTCTCGTAGCTAAAATTGAAAAAAGCCTCAACGGTCCCCCTTTTATCGACTTGTGGTAATATTTTTTATATCAAGAAAGACTAGTCAGAGATTCTGAATTATGTGATATATTTTAAACTTATATCACAAATTCCCAAAATTTGGGAAAACAATTTTTCTTGTCCTATTTCCAAATTTAAGTTAAGAATCTAAAACTAAAATTTGGAAATAGAAGGACGAGAAAAATGTGATCATGGACTACTTTAAGTGTTTCTGAAGAAGGCATTAATCTGAAACATTATTAAACAGGACAATTTTATACAATTTTTAATATATTTTAGATGATGTCTCAGCTGTTGATAGTGAGTTTGACTATGTATTATATTTTAGATGATGTCTCAGCTGTTGATAGTGAGTTTGACTATGTATTATATTTTAGATGATGTCTCAGCTGTTGATAGTGAGTTTGACTATGTATTATATTTTAGATGATGTCTCTGCTGTTGATAGTGAGTTTGACTATGTATTATATTTTAGATGATGTCTCAGCTGTTGATAGTGAGTTTGACTATGTATTATATTTTAGATGATGTCTCAGCTGTTGATAGTGAGTTTGACTATGCATTAATTTTAAAAAGATGTCTCAGCTGTTGATAGTGAGTTTGACTTTGTATTATATTTTAGATGATGTCTCTGCTGTTGATAGTGAGTTTGACTATGTATTATATTTTAGATGATGTCTCAGCTGTTGATAGTGAGTTTGACTATGTATTATATTTTAGATGATGTCTCTGCTGTTGATAGGAGTTTGACTTTGTATTATATTTTAGATGATGTCTCGCTGTTGATAGTGAGTTTGACTATGTATTATATTTTAGATGATGTCTCGCTGTTGATAGTGAGTTTGACTATGTATTATATTTTAGATGATGTCTCTGCTGTTGATAGTGAGTTTGACTATGTATTATATTTTAGATGATGTCTCTGCTGTTGATAGTGAGTTTGACTATGTATTATATTTTAGATGATGTCTCTGCTGTTGATAGTGAGTTTGACTATGTATTATATTTTAGATGATGTTCTGCTGTTGATAGTGAGTTTGACTATGTATTATATTTTAGATGATGTCTCTGCTGTTGATAGTGAGTTTGACTATGTATTATATTTTAGATGATGTCTCTGCTGTTGATAGTGAGTTTGACTATGTATTATATTTTAGATGATGTCTCTGCTGTTGATAGTGAGTTTGACTATGTATTATATTTTAGATGATGTCTCTGCTGTTGATAGTGAGTTTGACTATGTATTATATTTTAGATGATGTCTCTGCTGTTGATAGTGAGTTTGACTATGTATTATATTTTAGATGATGTCTCTGCTGTTGATAGTGAGTTTGACTATGTATTATATTTTAGATGATGTCTCAGCTGTTGATAGTGAGTTTGACTTTGTATTATATTTTAGATGATGTCTCTGCTGTTGATAGTGAGTTTGACTATGTATTATATTTTAGATGATGTCTCTGCTGTTGATAGTGAGTTTGACTATGTATTATATTTTAGATGATGTCTCTGCTGTTGATAGTGAGTTTGACTATGTATTATATTTTAGATGATGTCTCTGCTGTTGATAGTGAGTTTGACTATGTATTATATTTTAGATGATGTCTCTGCTGTTGATAGTGAGTTTGACTATGTATTATATTTTAGATGATGTCTCTGCTGTGATAGTGAGTTTGACTATGTATTATATTTTAGATGATGTCTCAGCTGTTGATAGTGAGTTTGACTATGTATTATATTTTAGATGATGTGTCAGCTGTTGATAGTGAGTTTGACTATGTATTATATTTTAGATGATGAATCTGCTGTTGATAGTGAGTTTGACTATGTATTATATTTTAGATGATGTGTCAGCTGTTGATAGTGAGTTTGATTTGAGATATTGTGATGGCGAGGGGAGTGAGAATGATAACCCAACCCATACATCTTATAGTGATACACAGACAGATTATAACAGACCTGGTCAGTCTCTTAACTTAACTCTATTTTAATAACCTTTAATACTTTCCCCTCATTGCTCACTGCATGGTGTTGACTGTCTCCTTGACTCCACTATCAGTCAGCTCTTACATCCAAACTTTCCCTCATCTCTCACTGCATGGTGTTGACTGTTTCCTAGACTCCACCTCAAATAGTTTTTACATGAGTGTCCTTGCAAGTTTGTCTCATTGCACACTGCATGCCGTTACCTGTCTTCATTCACTCAAACAGATGTTGAAAAGAAAGACAAAACTCCTTCTTAGCCTTATTTGTTCAAACTTTGAAGAAAATTAGAGCTAAGTTCCTGTCTATTTTCTGTTTATAGGTTTAGAAGGAGAATGCTATGAACGCCAATCGGGTGAAGGTGAAGTCAGTGACCTTGACCTTGGTACACCAGGTGGCGATGGTGGGGTCGGGTTGGGTGACGGAAGTAGCGGAGATAGGTAAGATATAGTTATATAGAAATTATTTCAGTCCTATTTCCTCTGTGACTCCTTAAACTTTCAGACTTTTTAGTCCTGTTTCCCTGTCATCGATGCATGTCTGAGGATAGACTTGGGGAATTTGTCTTGTTGTCCGTTTGGGTCAATAAACCGAGGCCGAGATCCCTCTACAGTAGGAAATCATTAGCCCATTAGTTGCAGAAGAACGAAATATTTCATCTGGATTTGTAATTCCTGGAAAAAAATTGATGTATTGATGACATTGAAATTTCAAAAGGCATTTGATATAAGAATAGTACAGAAAGAGGCTTGTAATGGTCAGATATAGACTGACCAATAATACTAATTGAGGTACAATGTTTAGATATTGTTAATATATGTTCTAGTGATGATGGATCTCCAAGACAATCTACCAATAAGCCAGCACCACATAGATTTGGTCAACAACCACTGTCCAACCCTTTTGATGGGCATTTTCCTGAGGCATGTATTTAACTATTTACCGAACTATTTGACTCTTTGTTTACTATTTAAATTACTTACTAAGCATGTTCTACTCCATTGATGTCATAAAATAACTTATTCAAAATATATTATGTTCACTTAATGTACACATCCAAGAATGACTTCAATTAAACCCACATTGTTAAGCTAGAATTAACGGAGAAATGAGTTATTACCATCAGTGCTCCAATCAGAGTTATGTGAGCTTACTAATAGAGCTACTTCACCTGGTTGAAGAATATATCTAATATATTACAGGAAGAAAGAATGCGGCCAATGGGAAACGATTTATTGACTGATACTCAGATGAGTCGATTTTTAACAGCCACCAATCATCAACAGTCTACTCCACCATCTTTTCTTGTGGAGGATAGCTTTGAGGTAGGTTCCTGTACGACCTGTAAAAGTTGACTTAGAATGTGTCTGCATGTATTAATGATCAGATAACTAATAATGATAGTAACTTTATTAAAATCACCAGATTTGGCCATTACACAGAAGTAATCTCCATTCATTTCATTTCCAGAAGCAGATTATTTCTTATCAAATTGATTATACTAAAATTCATAGCATAGTCATTCCTTTTGACCCAGACCAATGCTTCTATAGAAGAGTTTTTCTATTACACCTAAACCAAATAATAATAATTTTATATCCATTGTTTTATCCACATATTTGTCATGCTATTTCAGATGGGTAACGATAGAGGCAACCAATCAAATGATGTCTTACTACAAAGTAAATTCCTGGCACAAACTAATCAATCACAGATGACGACTTACAACCAATCAATGGCTCCATTAGATGCTAGTTCGTTTCAATTGGAGGATATTTTACAAGGTCAAGCTGACCAAACAGAAGATTCTAGTCGATTCCAGAAAGATCAACGGATGGGAGCATTTGGTTACAATGCTGCAGACTTTCCTCAGGTAAGTTTTCAAACAGATAAATGAGCTTGATCCTGTCTGCTTGGAAGTAACATATGAGAAATAATAGTCAACTTAGATATGGTGATTCAATGGAAGTTGATGGCAAACAGGGTCATTGTAACTCTCTCAGAGTACCACTTAAATTGAACCCTATCTGAGATCTTATTCCTTTACTGTTTTCTTGTTTCACAAATTTGAGATTCATTTTGACAATATTGTTTTGTTTCCAGGAAGATGATCCATTTGGTAATTTTAATTCATCATTTGGTTCGTTTGGTTTAAAACCAAATTCCCTTCCTGAACAGCCCTTTTCAACTGGTGGTCCTTCTTCTCACTTAGATTTTGGAGATTCGCCATCAAATCAATCGCAAGATCTTTGGAACTCAGATCAGAGACTTTCTCCGCGAGATGTCCGAACCACAGAAATCAAATCTAACAGACCGTCATTGGAGAAATCAGCAACGATTCCTAATCAGAAATCACAAACTTCGAGAATGTCAGATAGTCGTGAATCAAAAACACGCAATTCCACCAGTTTGAGTGTTTCTGAAAGTCGTGATGTGAAATCAAGAAATTCAACAAGTCAAGATGTCCGATCAAGAACTTCATCATCCCAGTCTGTGACGTCTGCTAAATCAAATACATCCAGAGATTCTAGTTTACGGAAATCTGGAAAGATTTTGCCGCCTACTTCGAAAGAAAGGTCTTCCAGGAATTCTACCTCCTTGATGGAATCCAGAAATTCAGCAGAAAGACCATCCAAGAATTCTAATATCAGTGCTTCCTCCAAATTTCATAATTCCATGTCCACATCGACTCTTGAAAGTGTTGGAAAGAAACCAACAATTCCTCGATCCAGTTCTCTTCATAGATCTGGCAGTCTTCCTCAGATGAAAAAACGTCTTTCAGAATCCTCTTCTTCACAGGTTTGTCTCCCTTGATGTCCTCAGGTTTTTTTCACAGTTTTGCACCATTTCAGTTCAATAATTTGAAATAATTGATATTTGTTCCTTATCATTTCTGTTACTTCACAATTAGCAATCTTTTAATCATTAAAAAATTTAAATTCCATAACTTTCAGGCTCCAGCATCTCTTCCAAATAATAAAAACCAAACTAAAAGACAATCAGGAAATACGTCAATGCCTTTAAAAGATACCCCAGTTCCACGTCTATCTCAGGGTAGACCATCACAAGACAAGATGACCAAACCTATTGCTTCTATTGGCCAGACCTTTAAAAAACCAACAGCACTTCCACAATCCAGTAAACAGGGTGAGTGTTTTGAAGATTAAGGTGGCTGAAAATCTTTTAATATTATATTCTTTTATCTTGTTTGAATCTCAAAAGTTTAGTTAATACCTGGGATAAAAGCTCTACATAACTTTAATTAATTTTAACCTTGATTAGCTATTCTATAATTAATTAATATTTCAGGAACCAAGTCTGTGATACCTGTAAACTGTCCTAAAACTAACCTGGCTCTACATACTTCCTTTAATAAAGAGGCAGAACAACAGAGAGAGATGTTTGATTCACCTGATCTACAAATTGATGATACAGATTTCAAATCAGCAGGTAAGTTGTAAATTCTCTGTATCTCAATTCTCCTTGGATCTGGGTTTCTATTAAAAATTTTTGGAACTGCCATTAGGCTAGGAACAAGCTGGTAGAAAAGAACCTGCCCAATGATAGTTCAGCCAAATACTAAATGCTATATAGAGATAAGAGAAGAATTTTGGCTGTTTTCTCTATATTGATGATACAGTAGGTTTGGTTGTTTTGGACAGAGTTTGATGAATCTTTGTAAATAGTTCAGTTCGGTCGTAGGTTGTGAATAAAGTAAGATAGGTAAAGATTGTTATAATATTTGGTCCTAGGTTGTGAACTAATAAAGTAAGATAGGTAAAGATTGTTATAATATTTGGTCCTAGGTTGTTAAGGATAAAGTAAGATAGGGTAAAGATTGTTATAATATTTGGTCCTAGGTTGTTAAGGATAAAGTAAGATAGGGTAAAGATTGTTATAATATTTGGTCCTAGGTTGTTAAGGATAAAGTAAGATAGGGTAAAGATTGTTATAATATTTGGTCCTAGGTTGTTAAGGATAAAGTAAGATAGGGTAAAGATTGTTATAATATTTGGTCCTAGGTTGTTAAGGATAAAGTAAGAAAGGGTAAAGATTGTTATAATATTTGGTCCTAGGTTGTTAAGGATAAAGTAAGAAAGGGTAAAGATTGTTATAATATTTGGTCCTAGGTTGTTAAGGATAAAGTAAGATAGGGTAAAGATTGTTATAATATTTGGTCCTAGGTTGTTAAGGATAAAGTAAGATAGGGTAAAGATTGTTATAATATTTGGTCCTAGGTTGTTAAGGATAAAGTAAGAAAGGGTAAAGATTGTTATAATATTTGGTCCTAGGTTGTTAAGGATAAAGTAAGATAAGGTAAAGATTGTTATAATATTTGGTCCTAGGTTGTTAAGGATAAAGTAAGAAAGGGTAAAGATTGTTATAATATTTGGTCCTAGGTTGTTAAGGATAAAGTAAGATAAGGTAAAGATTGTTATAATATTTGGTCCTAGGTTTTTAAGGATAAAGTAAGATAGGGTAAAGATTGTTATAATATTTGGTCCTAGGTTGTTAAGGATAAAGTAAGATATGGTAAAGATTGTTATAATATTTGGTCCTAGGTTGTTAAGGATAAAGTAAGATATGGTAAAGATTGTTATAATATTTGGTCCTAGGTTGTTAAGGATAAAGTAAGATAGGGTAAAGATTGTTATAATATTTGGTCCTAGGTTGTTAAGGATAAAGTAAGATAAGGTAAAGATTGTTATAATATTTGGTCCTAGGTTGTTAAGGATAAAGTAAGATAGGGTAAAGATTGTTATAATATTTGGTCCTAGGTTTTTAAGGATAAAGTAAGATATGGTAAAGATTGTTATAATATTTGGTCCTAGGTTGTTAAGGATAAAGTAAGATAAGGTAAAGATTGTTATAATATTTGGTCCTAGGTTTTTAAGGATAAAGTAAGATATGGTAAAGATTGTTATATTTGGTCCTAGGTTGTTAAGGATAAAGTAAGATAGGGTAAAGATTGTTATAATATTTGGTCCTAGGTTGTTAAGGATAAAGTAAGATATGGTAAAGATTGTTATAATATTTGGTCCTAGGTTGTTAAGGATAAAGTAAGATAGGGTAAAGATTGTTATAATATTTGGTCCTAGGTTGTTAAGGATAAAGTAAGATAAGGTAAAGATTGTTATAATATTTGGTCCTAGGTTGTTAAGGATAAAGTAAGATATGGTAAAGATTGTTATAATATTTGGTCCTAGGTTGTTAAGGATAAAGTAAGATAGGGTAAAGATTGTTATAATATTTGGTCCTAGGTTGTTAAGGATAAAGTAAGATAAGGTAAAGATTGTTATAATATTTGGTCCTAGGTTGTTAAGGATAAAGTAAGATATGGTAAAGATTGTTATAATATTTGGTCCTAGGTTGTTAAGGATAAAGTAAGATAAGGTAAAGATTGTTATAATATTTGGTCCTAGGTTGTTAAGGATAAAGTAAGATAAGGTAAAGATTGTTATAATATTTGGTCCTAGGTTGTTAAGGATAAAGTAAGATATGGTAAAGATTGTTATAATATTTGGTCCTAGGTTGTTAAGGATAAAGTAAGATAGGTAAAGATTGTTATAATATTTGGTCCTAGGTTGTTAAGGATAAAGTAAGATAAGGTAAAGATTGTTATAATATTTGGTCCTAGGTTGTTAAGGATAAAGTAAGATATGGTAAAAATTGTTAAATATTTGGTCCTAGGTTGTTAAGGATAAAGTAAGATATGGTAAAGATTGTTATAATATTTGGTCCTAGGTTGTTAAGGATAAAGTAAGATAGGGTAAAGATTGTTATAATATTTGGTCCTAGGGTTGTTAAGGATAAAGTAAGATATGGTAAAGATTGTTATAATATTTGGTCCTAGGTTGTTAAGGATAAAGTAAGATAGGGTAAAGATTGTTATAATATTTGGTCCTAGGTTGTTAAGGATAAAGTAAGATAGGGTAAAGATTGTTATAATATTTGGTCCTAGGTTGTTAAGGATAAAGTAAGATAGGGTAAAGATTGTTATAATATTTGGTCCTAGGTTGTTAAGGATAAAGTAAGATAGGGTAAAGATTGTTATAATATTTGGTCCTAGGTTGTTAAGGATAAAGTAAGATAGGGTAAAGATTGTTATAATATTTGGTCCTAGGTTGTTAAGGATAAAGTAAGATATGGTGAAGATTGTTATAATATTTATGTTTCTAGATGATTGTGTGAAGATGTTTGATGAAGATGAAGAAGAATTTAATAAAGAAAATATATTTAGTGAGGTTAGTTAACACTAATTATTATCTGTCTGTCATTACCCCTAGCTCCTTGGAACTCAGATTTCAGTTTCAGTGTAACTAGTATAACATACCTCAAATAAAAGATATAAAAGATGTAGTTAATAGAGTATTTGATTAAGGCCCTATAAGCTACAGAATGATGATTCTTTAGACAATTAGAATATTCCTTAATTGTACACTTCATGGCAATGAAAACTTATTCTTTAGCATTAAAGAGAGATGTCAAGTTAAATTTTTTTTTATCTATATTTTCAGCATGACAATATGACTGGTTGTGGGGCAGGGAATATGGAGGCTCAGTGGGCGTATCGTAGTGTCATGTCACAGAGTGTCTGTACCGTGTCTGATGACCCCTGGGACCAGGCCAACAGATTATCTATGGGTGAATATTGGGCACAGGGCACAGAAAACCTTGGTACTTTGGAAGGCAACCCTAACCTGCCTAGGGTAAGTATATTTTACTAACAATGATATTTTCATTGATATTGATAAGTTACAATATTAACTGCAACGAAACCAAAAAAACATCAAACCTAATTTTTGTTATTGTTTTTCTTTTTCAGCCTAATTTTGGAATGACCATCAGAACGCCACCTAGTGATAGAAAACCAGTAGCCTTGATCAAAAAGACTCAACCGTTAATAGATGTCAGTAATCAGTCTCACAGTCATTGTCAAGACACCAGTAAGCTCTTTATTTTCTTTTAATGATTGTTAAAAAGTGAATTCTGTTTTAAAAAATTAATTTTGGATGAAAAGGATGTTAATTTGGACAGACCTGATCCAAGAGATGTAGGTTCTTCAAGACAAGCTCAAGAAAACATCAAAGCAAAATCTAGAAGATCTTATGAACAGCCTCAAAGATCTGAACCAGACCGCCGCAGTCTTCCCCAAAATAACTCTCGTAGACCTCAACAGCTTATGGCAGAGCAACCAAGGGGAAGAGCACAAATTCCAGATGGTGTAAGACAACTAAAAAAGCCTGACAAATCCTGATGCTTAGCAAAAAAAGCAAAGATAAAGATTGTGTATTTGTGAGATTTTGAAAAAAAAATTGCAGAATTAAGTCTAAATTTAGCCTAAGAAAGATATAACTATAAATTGTTAAAAATAATTTTTTGTTTCAGGCTCTGTTGTTAGTGACCTGACCTTTACCTTGAGTGACCTTGGCACTCCACAGAATAAACAATCAATGTCAAGGACATCTGAGCCTGAGAAAAGTCAGACACAGACAAATGAAGAATATAAAAATGAGGAATCTAAGACTGTTGAAAGTGATGTGTCTACTCTGCAGAATTCCACTGATTTATCAGCATTGACTCATTCTTTAATGAACTTAGAACAGTCCTTCAAAGATCAGAGTGGTTTGCTGTCACTTAGTGCTATTTCCAGTTTTATCAGCAAAATTTCAGCTCAATCTGACAATAGTGAACTCGTGAACACCATAATGGCGTTATCCAAGATTAAATCGCAGGCTAAGCATGCTGATAAAGCTGAAAAACTCGCTTACGAACTTCAGAACCAGAATCAGGGAGCTCAGAAAGCTGAAGCTGAAGCTGAAGATGTTCCTAAAGATCGTAGATCGCGTCTCCCTGTGAGAAGAGAATCTCTGAAAGATGTAGACAAGGGGGTAAAGACAGTCGACACATCCAGCCCATCTCTCAGTCTCAGTCAGCAAATGTCTGGTTCTCCAAACTTGAATACTTCTGCTCCGCAAAATGACCTTGAAACCTCGCAAGGTCAAGCAAACAGATCTTCAAGGTCAAGCTTGGTTGATTCATACACAGATGAGGACTGGGAGAAATTCAACAATCAAGATCGTGAGACTGGGTACCACACTGATCACAGTTTCAAATCACCAGATAGAAACCAAGCTCCGTCTGCTTCTGAATGGAGATCTCCACGCCCAAGTATGGGAGGTCGATACCTTAACCCTCAACATCAGCCATCTCAAGATTATGGTCTAAAAAATCCAAGTAATGACCATAATGCTCTATCATCCAGTGCAATGCAGAGGCAGGAAAAAAGTCAGTCTCGTGATGCAGAAGATCCCAACAGAGGATCCCAAAGGAGTATTAAGAACATAAGATACTCCTCTGAGCAACAGAATCCTGAAAATCAGCCATCCAGACACCAAAGTTTACCTGTGGACAGACCAGATGAAGATGCACATCAATCTATGGTAAGACCAAGTAGTACACGTACCTCAACTGAAAGAATCTCAAATGAAGGACCTCCAGAAAATAAACGACAGTCCAGTTTCTCTTCTAGAACTCAACAGCAAAGAAAATCCAGTCAAGGCTCTATCAAAGGAGGAACTTAGAACCAGACCAACAAGTGAGGGTGCGGTTCCAGAAAGGGATGACAATATGGACAGACCTGATCCAAGAGATGTAGGTTCTTCAAGACAAGCTCAAGAAGACATCAAAGCAAAATCTAGAAGATCTTATGAACAGCCTCAAAGATCTGAACCAGACCGCCGCAGTCTTCCTCAAAATAACTCTCGTAGACCTCAACAGCTTATGGCAGAGCAACCAAGGGGAAGAGCACAACTGCCAGATGGTGTAAGACAACCTAGAAATACTGACACAAGGCTACATAGGCAAAGGGAAGGAGCTTCTTTTGAAGATACCACAGGTTGCAATGACCTGCGACAAAGGAATCAAGATTTTGGAGACAATGGTGCTGAGGCACTTGACAGAGATTCCAACAAAGCACAATCAATGAAATCCTGTGAACATCACATCCCAGACGGGAGTGATTACAGTTCTAGATCAAATTATTTCAGTCCTGATAAAGAGTTGTCACGTGATCTTGTGGTGGGTACAGAGGACACTGGTCTCAGTGACTCCAGGGGCTTCAATGTTTTGAAATCCAAGGCAGGACAAGAGCAAAATGGCGAGTCAACCTGATCTCCGACTCCAATTTGAAAACCAATCAAAACGATTAAATCCTCAATACCATAGTGACAGCCAATTAAATCAAGAATCTAATGCTGGATGGCAGGAGAGAATGCAGGAGCGCAATATCATGATTACTCACCACCAGTCCAAGACAGGGGAGATAAACCAGCAACAACTGACCCAGCACCAATACAGAGCTTCCATCATGGCATGTTACCACGACAACAACAAGACAAACCAACGCTGCTGACTGACAAATCGTTGCTAACGACTGAATTCGCTCAACGATATCTGTCTCAAGAATCACCAAAGAAAGGAGAATTTAAGATGCCGTTTCCTGTGAGGGGTTCTTGTCGAGAAAATCCAATTGATCCAAACGATACCTTATTTGGAGATGATACAAGCTTCTACGAACTTCAAGCCCAGAATCTGTCTCGACTGAGTCACATAATTTCTGATTCTCATCCCAGTCATGTGTCAGCTACGCCCTCTATGAATCGTGAAGGAATGTCGCCAGGATATATGAAGTCTATACTAGCAACAGGACCTATCCACCGTCGCTATGGTGATCATGATCAGTCAGGTTTGTAAAATGGGTTTCCTTGAGATTTTGGTTTTAAAACTTTTCATTTTGTTACCTGGAGATTGTTTTGAGGAAGTTTGGTTTTGTACAAAATATCGAAATTCTGAGCAGACTGTTAAGTCTTTTAAATCTATTTGACTTTTCTCTGGAGTTCTCCAAGTACCTTGTTACTAAGCATATCAGAATTATTTTGGCTCAGTAAAGTGTTTTTATTGCAGGAACTCTAAAAGTGATACCTAAAGTTCTAACATCATTAGAAGTACCATCAGTGTTTACCTATCCTGATACAACATGTGTTGGTATAGCACTGAGCGCCAACTTACCCATCACCAACCCGACCTCACGCTGGCAGGAATGTCTACTCTATCTTAAAGAACTCAGCATTGATACCAAACTAGTCGACCCAGAGAAACATTCGCCTTTTGAGATGAAAAATAAAATTATCATCGAGCCCAATTCTACTGAAAATGTATCTGTAAGTACACATAGAATGTTTTGGATATGTAGTATGTCATCAGGGCAGCTATCTTGAGATGGTTTTTGCTTTTCTTTGACACCTTTATTTAAATGTATTTGGTTTGCTGTGTTTCACATTTGGGTCTGAAAAAACTGAGACTGCATGTGCTAAAAGACTTTTCTCTTTAAAGATAATTTCCGTATATATGGAGCTGCACATCTTTATTGCTTGATCATCTTACGCTGCGTGGCATTTCCCATCTTCATTAGAAAAATCAATTGAGAAAATATAGGATGTAAAACTCCATTTCATGTGTTTTCTCCCATTGTCCAACCAACAACTCTGATATGATATAACCATGGTTACTGTTATTTTGTAGATAATGTTTCTACCAAGAGTATGTGGTGCGTTTGTTGGACAGTTGTTAATCTACGCCAAGCCGTTTCTAGGTAATATAGAGTACCCTACCAGCAGTATTCCTGTAGAGGTAACAATACAGGCTATAGCTGAAACACCCAATATACAGGTCTGTATATCAATTATTTAAATACTGTAAGGCTAGAAATTAATGCGTCAACAAATTAATGCGACATGAGATATAGAGACTAAAATGTGAGTACAAATTAATGCGATCCGCGATAGGTGTCACATTTTTAATATCATAAAAAAGAAAATGGCTTCCCGGAATTCTACAAGTGTTTAATGAATGAAGACATGAACAATGATCAAGATTTTATCTTTAAATAGTCAAGTGTGAAAATATTTTGTTCTTTTAATGTCATTGATTACTAATCAGCTTCAAATTTAGAGATAATTACTTAATCCCGTCTGGTCTCAATTTAAATACTTAACTCATTCTACCTTTTGTCCATCATTTGATTTTATTTTCCTTTAATTCACTTGGGAATATGTATTTCAAAATGCGGATACAAATTAATGCGATCATAGATAGGTCGCATTTAACGCATTAATTTCTATCTCGCAATAATTTGTAGCCTTACAGTATAGGCTGTATGTGGAGTTAATTCTAGAGCTCTTTGTAATGTTTGAAACATCAGGGACATCTCGAAAACTTAACTGATTTTAGAGTTTTAGTTTCAGTGTTTGGTAAATCATTTAAATCAGTTTTAAATTTTGTTGTATTATCCAATTAGATTACTTAAAATCTCGACTTTATCTTACTTAAGTTTTTGAGAATAAGGGCCCTGATGTTTCAAGGACCACAAAAAAGGTGTCTCAGGAAGGACCAAATTTGAGTATTTAAGAACCTTGAAATTGTCATCACTTACTCTGATAAATTAATGGCAACATTCCTGAAATTAGTAAACCTTATTCCCCCCATGTGTCTTAGAAATTATGAATATAGTTTGACAAAATTTCGATATTGATAAAATTCATTTTAAGTCATTGCTGATAAAAATTTAGGAGCTTTTTATAATTTTCCACGATTAATATTTTGTGTATTGTAGATTATAACCAATGAAAAAGGCAGATTAAATTTTGGCCAGTTGTCATGGGGATCGTGTTCTACATCATCAATACAACTTCGTAATTTAAATAAATCTTCGGTACCAGTTAGACTGACTATTACAGCTGTAAGTTGATTTACTTTTTTTTATATACTACCCATTTAAATAGAGATCTAATCTTGTATACACAAGACAGATTATCAGCAGATTAAAATGACTGTAATTTTAGTGTTCAGGCTGCTAAATTTTGTGTCTTTTATTTATTCATCTTTTCGCATGTAACAATCCTGACTGGTCACATATGGCTATATGAATATCGTGAAGGTGTTTCGGACTGTGTAAATGTCAATACTGCCATCTAAAGCTTTGATTGAAGAAAGTCTTTTGTGGGAACGAAATGCTCTGTTGTTAGTGAGTTGAATTGTCGTCTGCTGGACGATAAGATGCACTGGGATGGAACATGGCTGTTTTTTTGGCACTGGAATAGCTCTGTTCAACCCAGGTCACGAAATGATTTGAATATATTTCAGGCTAAGACTCCCTGGCATTGTTTTACGTTTGATAAAGAACTGGTACCAGATGAGATTATACAAGGCAGTCGTTCTATTATGTATGGTAAAAACGCTATGAGTATTAACCTAGAGGGATACGGAGAGAAAAAGATCTCCTGTGTTGAAGATATAAAAGTGTATTGTAAACCACCATTTAAACAGCCTGATAGAGGTAAGTATTTTATAGCTTTCGTGGCTCTGCATCTCCTTGGAGACACATGACTCTGCTGCTAGGTTTGTCAATTTGTCATGGTGAGTCCACATTGCTAATGAGAGTAGGACATAAAATTCCATTCATTTTATTTCCACATTGCTGAAAATGTGTATTTGAAGTATAGGTTTGGAAGGTTTAGTTTTGTCAGGTTTAGGTTTGTCAGGATCAAGTTTGTCATGTTTAGGTTTGTCAGGATCAAGTTTGTCAGGTTTAGGTTTGTCAGGATCAAGTTTGTCAGGTTCAGGTTTTTTAGTTATAGGTTTTTGAACTCAACATCCTATGGTGACAGACCACATTTCTACTAATGTTTGTTTGAGTGTATTTGTTAAATATAATGATATTTTAATTTCAGCTCTGTACCAGCGCCCACCAGAACTATTTGCTGCGATAGTGAATGTAGAGATAGACAGTACCATACCTAATCTACCTCCTATAACTAGTATATTACTTACAGCTGAAGTGGGTCTACCTAAATTACATACTGCTATAGGATTAGAGGTAAAATAAATGACACCCTAGAACTTTGAGCCTTAAAGTTTCAGGTTGATGGAAATTGCAGGAACCGTAGACATCTGATTAAAAATTAGAATGGTGCAAAGTAATGCCATCAATGTCTCAAATGCACAAAGAAATTTAGAAAACATTTTCAAATATAATCAATAATATAATCCACACAAAACATCGTCCTTTCTTTTGTAGAAAATAGAAAAAAGACTTGCAAGACACCTCCCACACCTAATTTCTGACTTCTAATATATATATCAATTTGATGTTTTTTATTGTAGAAAATAGAACTAAGTTGTTATTCAGGTAAGACTTGTAGTACAAGTTGTAAGTTAAAGAATGCTGGTAATATAAGTATGGAGGTGTCGCTGTTTGTACCACAGATTGCTGATATCTTCCCTATTATACCGAAATACCTTACAGTACCTGCTGGTCAGGAGAGAGAGGTCATAGTTCATTTTAAACCTCAAGAGAAGAAGATCTCGAACTATGATGGGTAGGTTAAATTTGGTCGACAAATGTATTTTTCGTTGCGAGGCAAGTTTGAATGGAACGTGGAGTCAAAAGAATAGCACTGCATGGTCAAAATATTTGATAATTCCTAATTAGCTAATATGCCTATTTCATTGATACAGATTCTTTAGATGTTTCCTCTTGTTATGTTTTTTCTTCTTTTCTGAGATTGATGCTGGGATCATGATTTGCCCATATACGCCGGACATGACTGACGGTCTTGCCAAAATGACCGGCGGCAATTTGCCTCTGTCGGTCATCAAGTATAGGTTTAAAAAAAAAAAAGATAGATAATTACATTTCAAGGCATAAGTTAAACCTCTACAAATACAGGAATTATACTTAGTTTGGATGAGAAACGTTATTCCTAATTTGTGTGGTATATTTCAGTCTGTTATTGATGGTATTAGAACCAGACGGACCAACATATGAACTACCGATACACGGTGAAGTTAAACAGGAGATAGCGCCACCTACTGGCCCGTTATTACTGAGTAATAAGAACTCTCTACCATTCGGTGGTGTGGCTATCGGCCAATCTAAGTACGTAATATAAGAATGCAGGGTAACTGTAGAATGGTTCAGACTTGGGTATAGTGCTGGCATATATAACGCTTCTAGATCTTCTAGTGTGATCCATGGAATTGCATATCTATAATTAAATTCTGCTAAGATTTAGACATTTGAATGCATGCATAAATTAACTTTGTCAAACCTTAAACAAGTATTGAAAGATTTTAAATTATTCAGAGGTTTTGAAATATATTAACATAAATAAACGACTATGCTGTGTACTGTATAAATCTAGTTCTGTCAATCTTCATTTATGAATTCATTTTCCTGCTTGATAACGACAAGAGGACACTTGTTGAAACGTCGCAAAAATAAATAAACTCAGTTATTGTTATTCCATAAAACTTAGTTATTATTATCATACCACCAATTACTAAATGCCATATAAAGAATTTTCATTGTTTATTTTCTCTTCTCCAGACAATTAAAAGTAGTTTTAAAGAGCAATGCTCAACAAACATTGAAATTACGGGTTGAAATCAGATCGACTTCATCAGCATTCCAGGTGAGTCTGTTTATACTACAATAGAAACTGTGGTAGGTCAGAGATTGCTTACTCTTCTCAAACATTTCATACTGCTCTCAATCTGAGTTAGTCAATTTAGCATGTTTTTAAGGGTCTGTTAATGTGATTTTTAACTCAAGATATCTCATTAGAAAGTAAAGCTTTATCAAATAAATTTATTTTCTTAATATTAACAAATAGCAAAGCCAATAACACATTATAGAGGGTAAATTGTATCTCAGTCAGTAGGTGATTGAAGTCTGATAATCTTACATCAGTCATCTTTCCTTAATAGTTGTAGTTCTTTTCTATTAATAATGGGGCAATTTTTCCTTCTATTCAGTTTGCCTTGTCTAAAGAAGAGACTGGTAATACAAGCCAGTATAAAGATGTGATTATCAAGCCTCAAGAAAGGTTCCCAGTGTTTGTGAATTATTCACCACAACAAATTGAAAGTAGTATTGGTAAATTGGTCATCAAACCTTACGACTGTAATGCTAAATTTTCTGTAAGTATTTCCAATATCAGCTGGAGACCTATTTATGTGGCAAATCTTTCCAAAATAATGCCAGATATCACTATGGTCAATTCCAGTCAAAATGACTTATGAAAAGATTAAAAAAACATTGCATTGCAATAAAAAGTATCTGGAAAATAAACCATTTTCATTCAACAATTATATAAATATCATAGACTTTATTTTGAAAAAAATCCTTTTTCTTAAATAAGCTTATGCATTGATTTTTTTTTCAAATCTCAGTGTAAGTTTTAAACACAAACAAGCTATGGAAATCGTACTGCGTCTTAGAATAGATATTAAATTTTAGCTCTCAAGAAAGGTCAATATGAGTATATATCATTAGTGAACTTACCTGTTGTCATAAAGTAACAGAATCCCTGTACTCTTATTGGCCAAGTTTAAAAATTAATGTTCATTGTAAGACGCAGTATTTCTTTAAATAACAATAAAATGTAATATTGTGTATTTGTAGCTGCCACTAACAGGATACGGTGGTACTAGTAGTATAGTACTACAGGGTGTAAATCAGTCCGGTACCGTGAGATATTGGTGTGATGTAGGAGAAGTTAAAGTAGGGTGTAGCAGCATGTATAAAGTAACAGTATGTAATATAGGACATAGAGCAGCTTTCGTTAAAGCTTTAGTATTTACTGGTAGGTAACGTTTGGTTTTCTTACAATTCTCTATTTAACTCATTGTAAAGAGCAGGCTAATGTCTATCCTTGTACAGTATATCTTGCTCACACAACCACCCTTTTTCAGCAACCGTTTTTGAATATTCCCTTGAGTGGTCTTTGAATACAGGTTCTACTGTATCTAACATGTAGAATTCTTTTGAGTTAAATTTAAAAGAATAAGGCCCTGATATCTCAATTCTAAATTCACTGCTCTATGAGCCATAATAAATCCAATTGTAATATTGTAATAATGATTTATGGTTTATAATTTTAGATCTACAGATGAAACAGACCTTACCCCCTGGTAGAATAGCAGTAGATCCCAATGAATTTGTTCTTCACCCGAATGATTCTAAGGTACAGTATATAATATATCTTTCTTACATTGTAATATTTGCTGGTGAAATTTTCACCCCGTCACACTGCCTGTCTCAAACCATGTGCTGAAAAATATGCTACGGTATATATGCTGTATTCCTCTATATTTTGTTTTCATGTATACTGCAACGGTTTATGCAGAACCTGTAAAAACTTAAAACTCCATTTATTCCTTTTTCTTTCCCTCTTTTTTCCCTCTTTCTTTCCCTCTATTTCCCCTCTTATACTCCCTAAACTCCTCTTTTCCCTTTTTTCCTTTCTTTCCCTCTTTCTTTCCCTCTTTCTTTCCCTCCCTCTTTTTTCCCTCTTTTTCCCTCTTTCTTCCCTCCCTCTTTCTTTCCCTCTTTCCCTCCCTCTTTTTTCCCTCTCTTCTTTCCCTCTTTCTCTCCCTCCCCTCTTCTTTCCCTCTTTCTTTCCCCCCCTTTTCTTTCCCTCCCTCTTTCTTTCCTCATCTTTCTTTCCCTCTTTTTTCCCTCCCTCTTTTTTTCCCTCTTTCTTTCCTCTTCTTCCCTCTTTCTTTCCTCTTTTTTCCCTCTTTTTTTCCCTCTTTCTTTCCCTCTTTCTTTCCCTCTTTCTTTCCCTCTTTCTTTCCCTCTTTCTTTCCCTCTTTCTTTCCCTCTTTCTTTCCCTCTTTCTTTCCCTCTTTCTCTCCCTCCCTCATTCTTTCCTCATTCTTTCTTTCCTTCTTTTTCCCTTTTTCCCTCTTTTTTCCCTCTTTTTTCCCTCTTTTTCCCCCTCTTTTTTCCCCTCTTTCTTTCCCTCTTTCTTTCCCTCTTTTTCCCCTCTTTTTTTCCCTCTTTCTTTCCCTCTTTCTTTCCCTCTTTCTTTCCCTTATAAGAAAAGCATCTATTTTGCTCAGATCTTTATTACTCCAAAAGACAGCGTGCAGTATTCTCGTTAAATTCAATACCAATATATTATTATCCCACCTCCCCCTGCAGGTAGTCCACGTAGCGTTTTGTGCCAGTGATAGGGAAGTTGCTGTCTGCTATCGTGATAGAGAGGTCGTTGCTAATGTTGCATTTTACCATGGTGATGAGGTCAGCCGGCAGAAATACAGAAAGTTAGTATAATTTATTTTTTCATTTTTCTTAAAAAGAATTGTTAGCAAAATAAAAATATGGTTATAATTTTTATAAAGAATTTGAACAGAGACAAATGATTGATTCTGATTTTGATGAAATTGTTCTTGTTTGTTGATTTCTTGTTTAGCTTTTCAAATGCCGCAGTTATGTCATTTGAAGATTTAAATCAAAACAAAAACAAACAAAAATTAATTTTTACGGAATTAATCTTTTTAGACAACAAGAGGACAATTGCCTTTTGTTTGAAAGTATGGATTTCTAAAAGATTCTATTTTGATTGGAACTAGTGATTCAGAATGATTCCAACTATTTCAGAGCTATCAATAAACCTATTAAAGGCAAGAGACAGACCACCCTACCTGAAAATTTAGCTGTTCAGAAAGTAAATTTCGATGTTTGTTATACTGGAGATAGAAACGATGAACTGCTGTCTGAAGGTTGGTACTTTTTACAAGTTGTTGTTAATTTGGAGGTATGTTGACTAGAGTGACTGATCTAAAGATAAAACCACACTCATTATAATTCTGACTTTTTAAGGCCCATTATTTTATATTTCAAGGGAGAGAACTCCATACAGACTTATAATCCTAAGACCTCAAAATGTCAAGTGTCTGTTTTTTGTGACATTACAAGTAACTTATGTTATTTTTGGATTTGACTTTCCTTGATCTCAGTTAATAAAAAGGTACATAATGTTCTCATTTATTTATTGATTGATTTATTTATTTATTCATTCATTCTATTCATTCATCAATTTATTCATTCTGTAGGAGAGAAGATAGTAGCCAGTGTAGATGATGTTGATTTATTTTATTCTAACTTGGCTAACGTGTCCCTAGCATTGATTGGTCACCCCGCTAAAATAGAATCCACTACCCCTCAAGTACATATTAAAACACGACCTCTGGGTGGTACACTTCCTGTTTCTAATATTGCTAGGTAAGTTTTCAACCTTTGACTGGAGTCAACTACCCACTAAATTAGGCTCCCTAGGTGTATTTAAACTCTGACTTGGGTCAGCAAAATCCCCACCCACATTTTATGCAGCAGACTCAAATTGATCATACATTTTTTGCAAGAATATGTGTGATCTAGACTAAACTGTTCAGAGTCAGAAGTTGCGAATATGATCATCAAATTATTTTGGTGGGTCAGTAGATAACAGATTCATAAAATGGGGGTAGGGTGGATCTAGGGGTACATTTCAACCCATTTAATTCTTCAATTTTAATTTCACCATCCTCAAAAGATTTAAAAAAAGTAGGACTCTATTTCATTTTTAAATCAATTTAATTTTAAATGTTTAATTTTGATTATAGATCCGATACCAGTAATCGACTAGGGTATACGAGTTATCACCCTGGTGAGAAAGAATCTGATTGGTCAGTTCTGCCACCACAGTTAATCTGTAACATCTATAGAGAAGGTATGTACACATATACTTTCATTAACTAAATAATTTTGAAAACTCTGCTATATATTTTGTTTTGATATAAGATTTAATCAACTTCTATTAGTATTAACAATATTTATAAGGATAACACTTTCTTGGTATAGCACAGATTCTAGTACTGAAAATTGGCTGAGACCCGAACGGGTTTCGAACCAGCGATATCACTAATCGCCAGCAATACATGTCAATTAGTATTGTGTGTAATGTGGGTTGAACCCCTTTAATACTGAATAAACATAGTGTTATTATTATTTTCAGGAAAGAAATGTCAAACTGGTCATTTTCAGATTGTGAACTTCTCTGTTAAAGATATTAAGTAAGTTGACAGATCATAGATTGGCCCAGGGTTTTAGTTACAGTCTTTCTTACAACCTTGACTTAATGAAAACTCAATGAAATTCAGCTCGTTATTAAAATAGTAGAATCTAGTTAAAATTAAACCATGGTATAACAGAATCTATTTTTTTTGTGTTACATTTATTCATGGTAATAAAACAACATCTTATTTCTTCCTTTATTAAATAATAATTGTTATCCACATTCATTGTTCGCTCTGAGAACTGTTTATATGGAAGTATTCATATGGTCCCGGCAGACATCGAAATAACAAGGTTTTGCTGTAATCTTGCCCTGGTGCCTTATTCTTTAAAATTTAACTTGCGCTGATTTTAGTGTTCCAGTCAACTGATTGGTCAATCACTAAAATCAATGTTAAATTTAGTTTAATTAACTAGATTCAGATTACTGTGTTTCTTAAAATCTGGATTTTATCTAACTAAAGTCATCCAGAATTAGGCGCTAGATATTGATTCTCTAATTACTAAAGACCACTGAAGGATGTTATCTCTCTCTTATAGATTTGAGTTATCATGGCCTGGTCATTGGTTCTCAGTCAGCCCTGAATATGGTGTAGTTAAAGCAAAGTAAGTACACTGAAGTGAAGTAAAGTGTTATTAGTTTCTTGAGTTATTGCCCTTGTCAAGAGGATTTCATTTCTAGGACTTTTTAAAGAAATAGTATTGAAAATTATAGGCTTCTATTTATGATATGCCTGGTTTGTTTTTTTTAAATATTTATTTACAAGCAATGTTGTTTAATGTTTTATTTTAGGTCTAATCGTCTAGTAACTATTACACCTCTACATAATATAAACATCAACAAGTTACCATGGAGTGGGGCTGTCGTCGTCTGCTGTAATGACCAATTTGAGGTAAGTCTTGTTTAATTTGAATATTAACACAAGTTGATCTAGCACCGACCATTCTGCCTAGAAATGAGAGAATGACACGTTCATCTAGAACCTGCCTAGAAATGAGAGTATGATAGATTAGGTTAAAACATTCTAGCACATCTTGCAGGCATCTTATGGCGGCATCTGTGGATGGGTTCTGCTCATTCTGGATTCGTGAAATCAAATTTATTGTAACATTAGATTAGAATGCACTGTAGACAATTCAAAATGGTAGATTAAAATCTAGAATTCACCAATATAGCACCACCAAGTATTTCACAAATCAGTCCAGTTGATTTTAATGACCATGACCTTATATTACAGGAGGTTAAAGTTCAACTAAGAAATGACCCGACCTATGACCCTAACATCCCAACAGCTGATTGTCCAAGTGTCCTGTCCACTCAGCTGTCTGATTCATTCAATAAAAATTCTGATATCAAACATATAGATATTCCTACAACACATTTTGTATTTCCCAAAACACCAGTTGATGACCACAGTGGTAAGTCTTTTAGTGAGCTATGTGGACCTATTATGCAAAGTTGACAAACCCATATAGCAGAATATTAACGAGTATATATTTATTGTATAACTCACTTTGTTAATGTAAATGATAACATAATTTTGCAACTCAAGTTTACATGTCGTGGGATTGCCAGGTCACAGTGACATAAGGCATAGGTGTCCAAAAAATTGAGTTTATCCTGCCATAGGGGTGTATGTGAGTCTTGAAAAATTAAGATATCTATTTATCCTAACAAAATCAAGGTTTTGCTAATTAGCACCAGTTGGAAGAGAAATGTTATTTGAAACATTGTCATATATTATATTAGAATATAAAGTACTGGGCTTAGAAACATTAAATTTATTGTGTAAATTTACAGGTAAGGTTTTAGAGTTTACCAATACGTCTTCGGAGACTTTAAGTTGGACCATCAATTCATTCGCTCCTGCTTATGCCAAGGTAAAGTTTGTTTATCTATTTCTCTCTTATCAAAAAGGAAGAAACATCTATATTTTACCATGATTACAACTTGGGTTCACAAGTCCACCATGACAGGGATCCTTTCTACCAGCTAGTCCTTGACCAAACTTCTTGGCATTAAAAACCTCTTATAAGGAACCAATGTTTAGCCGTAGTGCTATAGAATCCCACAAAAGGAAAATGAGTATGGTTACACTATTATATCTATGTTTATAGGGTATTGACAAATCTAGTGATATCTATAGAGTCACCTATTCAGTCTTTGTGGTTAAAGAGAAATCAGGGCAGATAACTCCTAATCAAACAGCCAAGGTTTGTAGTATTTAAACTCTAGATTTTGTGTGCTACAGGCTGTGCAAGTTAAAGACCCCGCGACAGTTGAAAATTGCCAAAAAAGTGGGCTAATGCCGTTGTCCTGTTTAAATTTCCCTCATTGCACACTGCATGGCGTTACCTGTCTTTATTAGCCCTAAGGTGCAAAAGAGAAGAACGTAAACTCTATTTATTTCATTTCATTTTTAAATAACAAAAAAGATATTAATGATCACTGTACCATGTTGTTTTTTTCAGTTAAACAGTCCTTGTTTATATTTTAGATACCACTCATGTTTGTACCGAGGTCCGAGGGAACCTTTACCCAGTGCTGGGATTTACAATGTTTTCTACATCCTTCTATCACTGAGAATAGTATGACAGTGAAAATAAGTCTGGTGGGAGAGGTAGGTTTATCAGATTTCTATCTTTCTTCTCACTTCTGTGTGGTTAATTCACAATGAAATGAATGGAAGTTAATAAGGCAGATGCATTGAGCTGTAATGGCTCTCAAGATCTGTTTACTAGCTAAATAGATTCCAAAAAAAATAGACTAGATTAATTTTTAAAAAATGGCTGCTAGTTAGAAGTGTGAATATGGAATTTGAGATATATAAATTTTACAATATTATTGACTAAATAAATAAGATAACAATTATAGATACTACTCCTTCCTTTAATTTTTGCAACGTTTCAATTCACATACAGGAATCTTTATCAAGTTATACAATAATAGATATAGTAACTTTAGATAAATAAGATCACTATTATAGATATACTACTCCTTCCTTTAATTTTTGCAACGTTTCAATTCACATACAGGAATCTTTATCAAGCACAAACAATAATAAAGATAATAATTATTGATAAAGATTGCTGTATGTGAATTGAAACGTTGCAAAAATTAAAGGAAGGAGTAGTATATCTATAATAGTTATCTTATTTGTTTAATGTTCTATCTACTTCTAAATGTCATTTAAAGATTATAATATTATTGATGTTAAGTATTGTATTGGCTGGTGAACCATTAAAACAACTTCAAAATTTCTGAAAATGGGTGAAAATTAATTAAAAAAAAATCAATCACCAACCACTTAAAAAAAGTGTGAAAATAAAATTGAAGTTAAAATATCTAGAAATATTATTTTTAGGCTGGAAGAATAGAAGAGGAGGAAAGCTCAGATGAAGTTTCTGTTTCTAACGACGATAGGTAAACTAGAATATCTATCTATTTCGTTCCATCATTATTAGCCCATGGTTTTATTGTTCTAGTTTAAAACTTAATTTAGAGTGAACAGTCAATCATATTTCTGGTTTTCAAAAAATCAAAATTTGTGAATTTACGCCTAGCCTAGGAGATTTTTTCATGCAAATCTCCCAATTTTTTCCCTTACACATGTATGATTCTGTATCTTAGATAGAATTTAGTGAAACATTGGTGGAATTTGAATGTTTTATTTTGTCCTTGCAGTGGAAAACCCGACAAAAAGTCACGACCTGTTTCAATCAAGGAAGATATTGTAAATTTTACAACTTTAGAACCAGGAAAATCAATAGCTATTAAAATAGAGTTTCAAAATGAATCGGATAGACCCCATTCTGTAAGTTCTGTTCCTCCTATCATCCATACTGACAAAGTAAAAACCCATATACAAGCCTTGAACCTCCAGTGGCTGGTGCCCTGCTGCAGGGTGGCGTTCACTGAATAATTGGTTTAATGGTGATAACTCAAGTCTTATAGTTTAAAAGGATTACATACAGTCAGAGCAAATCTCTTAAAGGCCATGATTTGCTGTTTTCTAGGGTTGATTTGGGGTCTTTATTACATACATAATATGTATACAGTGAGAGCATAATTTTTTTCAAATACATGTACTGTAGTGCTGTTCATTTGGCCGTAAATGCCGGTCATGTCCATTTGCTCATCTAAAATGGCCGGCTGAAAATAGGCTCTGTTAGACATCAAATGACATTAAAAATAATTTTCAAAAAAAAAATTACCAATTGGCAATCAACAAAATATTGTTTAAAAAATGTCTGGTTGGGAAAAAATATATCAACAGCCCTGATGTACTGTTTTCTTAAAGTGATAAAATCTGTCTCATAACTAGTTGTCTGTAATATTTTATCATTTGTTGAACGATGCTTAGGAAGTGAACAACATATTTTTAACTGAAAGTAATTGGTAATAATTTTTATATTTCAGTTAAAAGCGATTGCCCCAGACCCACCTTTCCATATCAAACATCATAGATTTAACATAGGGTAAGAACATGTATTAGTTTTATTCTGTGAGTGGGTACAGGTCATTCAGCTCTCAATCCTTATATACTTCTTACTTCATGAATACCTGTATCTCTTTCCTTAAAATATTTAAGTTGATTTTGAGTTGAATTTTTGCTTGAGAATGATAAAATTTCTGTAAAATTTGATTGTTAATGGGTCACACAAATTACCAGTAACCTTGGTAATTCTTTTATTTATCATCCTGTCTTCATTTCACCAATCAGTCAAGCAAAAGACCGAAATAAACCTATCTTTCTTTTTCTGTTTTTCAGTAAATTCCGGTTTTTAAAGTACCCGATAGAGTTTAAAACTGATGTTCCCGGTGTCTATGATGGAGTCGTATCGTTTAAAACAGATCTAGGTTATAATCTTTCTATCAAGCTACATGGGGAGTGTCAGAAATTATAGTTATATCTGTCTTCATTATTATATGATTTTGTATGAAAATTGTCTCACAAACTGTGACTGAAGTAATATATCTATATTTCTATTTGTAAATATTAATATTTGTTTTCAAATCATTTTAAGTTAAGTTTTTCGAGACAAATAAGGGCCCAGATATATATATAAATGTTAAATTAACATTATCAGCTATGTGAACACTCTGAAAGGGAAGCCTAGTAACTATCTGGTATCAATGTGATGTGTTTGATATAGTGACAGTGATGTTTGAATATTGATGGTTTATATGGAGTTAATAAACTATTTGTAAATAAACTTGGTATAATTTATGGTGCTAATAGTTGTGATAAATATATAAGAATGTAAATATATTCTATACTTTGATGATGTTTGAAATGTTTTTTGTATGTATAGTAATATTTAGTAGTTGCAAAATTATTGTATCCCTAATATGGTCTTATTGACCACTAGGGGTTATGAGAAAAGGGGTGTTGTTTGGATGTTGCAATATGTAAATGGAGAAGGGGATGTCAGTATTTAATATTGATAAAGACAACTCTTTAAATACAAGATAAATATATGTATCTATTTATCTTATTTTTGCCTGTCAATAAGATTATAAAAAGTTGTATCTGATTTCACATCGTTTCACATATTTGTGTATTTAAAGTTTTGCTATTTAATTGCGTTATAGTAGGGTTCTTTAATCCATATTAATTGCAATGCTAGATGTGTTCCAATGTTGGAAATTGCAATGTTTTATTGTGTTCCAATGTAGGAAATTGCAATGTTTGATGTGTTCCAATGTTGGAAATTGCAATGTTTTATTGTGTTCCTATGTAGGAAATTGCAATGTTTGATGTGTTCCAATGTTGGAAATTGCAATGTTTATTGTTTTTCTATGTAGGAAATTGCATTGTTGATGTGTTCAATAAATTAATGTTTATTGTTTCAATGTTTCAATATTGTGTTCCAATGTTGGAAATTCAATGTTGACTTTTTAATGCTGGAAATTGCAATGTTTGATTGTTTCAATGTTGGAAATTGCAATGTTTGATGTGTTCCTATGTAGGAAATTGCAATGTTTTTTTGTGTTCCAATGTTGGAAATTGCAATGTTTATTGTGTTCCAATGTTGGAAATTGCAATGTTTGATGTGTTCCAATGTTGGAAATTGCAATGTTTTATTGTGTTCCAATGTTGGAAATTGCAATGTTTGATGTGTTCCAATGTAGGAAATTGCAATGCTTGATGTGTTCTAATGTTGGAAATTGCAATGTTTTATTGTGTTCCAATGTTGGAAATTGCAATGTTGATGTGTTCAATTAATTGCAATGTTTATGTGTTCCAATGTTGGAATTTACAATGCTTAATGTTTTTCAATGTTGGAAATTGCAATGTTTGATGTGTTCTAATGTTGGAAATTGCAATGTGTTAAGTGTTCGTAATTTATGCTATTTGCAATGTTTGATGTGTTACATCTATATTATTAGCAATATATAAATTTATGTATATAACTACTCAATCTAACGGTGTATAAAAATCTACCAAAGATATATATATATTCAATAACTATACATTATACAGACTGATATTATATTTTGTACAGTATTGTTTCTACTAAACTGTCTCACATTAGTTCGGTATTTCTTCTGTCTTCAACACTCCAGTCGTGTCAACTACACCTCTCCACTTTGTTTTCTTCTCCTAGTTCACAGATGAACCCCAGTGAGGAAAGAGCAGAATAACAGCTATGGATCAGAGGTAGCACCAGCCTCCTAGATCTAGGGGGACATACTGACTTTATGAGGGACGGGGGCAACAAGCCGCAACTTTTTGGTTCAGATTCCAAACGCAGAAGTGCTTCAGAGGCACCATAGGCGCATGTCTTTCATAGAGGGTTTCCATCAATTACAATTTCTGCAACGATATTACATTTGCTCAAATTTGAAATTTAGTATGAGTTATATTGTGGTGTTCTATAGCACAGTCAGTTAGAGCGTTGGTACTTTACGCCATTTGCTTGGACAGTTTCAGTTTTCAGCTCTTCCCCTTTATCTCCACTGGCGCCGTCAATCCTTAATACCACAAGGAAAGAAAGAAACAACTATATTTTACAAGGATAACAACTTGTGTTCACAAGTCCACCGTGAGAGAGTTCCTTTCTACCAACTGGTCCTTGGACAACCCTCCATTGATATTCCCGGATTATCCGTACCCATTTACAGCTGGGTGGACTGGAATTGTGAGCGAAGATGATTTATTTTAAGGTCATCGAACTTTCACACACCGATCGAAATAAGAACTCACGTCCGACATTTTAAACGTATCCAAGCAAATGACGCCATGACGTTAAGAACCAACACTCTAACCACTGTGCTACAGAACCCTATAAAGGATCCTTCCTCCGTCGCCAAAATATTTTGGCATTGGTTTGTCCTGTGGTATCAGTACCCCTGATAGCGCAGTTGATTGAAATATTGAAGACATTATCACTTCTGAATTATGATTCCTGTTTTTTATTTATGATTCCAGTTTTTTATTTATACGAATTGAATTGGTTGAAAAATAAAATGTTAGTCAAGTACAATAACTGGAAAATCTCTTTAGAACCAGAGGGAAAACATGGCTCCTTGAACCGACTCATCTACCCTTCAGATTATATGATTATTCCAGTTGTACGACATTTCTTGCCTCCTCCAGGTAAGAACCAAGGAAAATTTCCATTGTCTGATGTATTTATTTTTATTTTTTCTATTTATTCGTTTGTATTCTCATAGAATAATTTCTATTGTTCGGCGAAAACTTGTCAACAGAAGTCTCTAACGCCTCAGGGCGATTTAATTCATAGGAAACTAAACAGTAAAAATCTTGTAAACATTAATATTTCTTTATCGTTTAAAAACCTTTATTTTCTAAAGGCAAAGGTCTCAGTGCCAGTGTAGGTGCGTGGTTTGGGGGGGGGGGGGGGTCACATTTTTATCCACATAGTATCTTCTCCACTCTTCAGTATGAATTTAATACATGTATATTATTTTTATACAAAATTGTCAGAATGCATTATATCAAAATTTGACTTCAAAATGCTATTTATTGCACAAATTAGTCAAATGCTTTTCCTGTGCCACTCACATTCGCCCCCCCCCCTCCTTCTTCTCCTCTGCAAACCGACTTTTGAGCAAGAATGGGTCACGATTAAATCTAGGACACCCGATACGACTCTGTGATTAGCTTTATTATCTCCGTATCTCCTTCATGTTGGATTCTGTAGCATTGTCAGTTAAAGCGTTGATTCTTTACATGACTTTATTTGCTTGCATAGGTCGAATAAATAGTGGTCGTGAGTTCTGATTAGGGACGGTATATCAAAGTCCAATAATTTCTCATAATTCCAGTCCACCCAGCTGTTAATGGATACGGGTAATCCGAGAAAGATCAATATCAAGAGGCTTGACCAAGGTCTAATTGGTAGAAAGGATCCTTCATTGAAAACTTGTTCTTTCGTCTTGATGTTGTTTTTTAAGAATTTTCGCGTGTCAACTTGACATTGACTTTTAGAGAGTTCACACAAACAATATGTTAATTGATTGAATTGTAAAATTTAATTCGAACTAGATAAACCTGTCAATACAAGTTTAAGAAAGAAAGGAAAAAGTTGAGAAAAGAAATAGTATTTATCTAGACTGTCTCAAGAGCCTGATTGTGTCTAGAAGTAGAAACTGAACTAGTAATTGAAATGTCTCGCCTATATTTCTATAAGATGCTGGACGTATAGAACGTCTAACAATCCAATAATTTATGTTTGGTCAGTTCAATTATATTTGACGTTAGAAAGATCATAGATATAGAACACTGACACGTCAAGAATAAGGTAATATTTCGTTTGAGTTTTTTCGAGTTAATTCCCTTGAATTTTTCAAAATCGCCTCTTGAACTAGGAGTTACAATTACATTTAGAGTGTTTTATATTTTTTGCATTTAAAATTATTTTGATGAGTTCAAATGTAACGATATTTCGTTTGAAGGTTGCATGCTTACCTCCCTTTAACTAAACAAAATATCTCGATTCTGTTTTCATAAAAATTCTCATTTTTATTGTGAATGGGCGTACGAATATTACCAATATGTAGCCTATGTAACATGCCTTAAAATGCCCCCAGCTTTGTGTATTATGCGGTCTGGAATTGTGTACGAAAGAATCAATATGTCAATTAGTGCTTAAAGGTAAACACCTTCAGCCAATTAATCTAAACTAACAAATTCTTTTACACAAAGGAATGATTAAATTATAAAGACAATCGGATTACAAAAAAAATAAAAAAAATTTTCGCAAGGAGATGGTAAATCTAGTAAGTAACATAAAATATAGGGATCTACCAATATTATGAGGCCCTCCCCCCCCCCCCCCCCACCTCACTTTCTCCTCTTCCCTCTCCTATCTCAGCCACTCCCCTTTTTCTATCCGATAGAAAGATTGGGGACTGCCATCTCTACCCTAAACATATAGTTTTTTCAAAATTCTTTTCCTTTTTACATAAGGAAATAATTAGGCCTACATGTGAGCTCACCTCTTTCGGTGTGTGGTCCCTACAACAACCTCAACCCACGACCCCCACCACCCCTAGGCTTCTCCCTCCCTCCTCTGTATGATTAATAAAAGAACTTCTGATCTATTGTTATATTAGCATGTTCTCTATCGATCCCCTAAGATGAAATAATAAGAATATTTCTTTTAATTTGTCTAGTATTTAAGCGTCAGGAGTCGATTTTGTTATTTTTCTGTTAGTTTCCAAGCCGTTGCTTTGTTATCTACACGTATACCACTCCTCTACAAGTGAGTTTAATTTACCAATAATTTGTAGCCTACATGACATTTATCTAAACATGCACATATTATAAGGAAACATTTAAAGGGATAATTCGCCAGCCGTACATTAATCATAGAAGCTCAGCTTAACAGTAGCAGTATTGACATCGCACCGGCGAAATATGGGCCTTCAAATCTATTATAGGCCCTATTTGTCAAGAACTATTCGAGTTTGAATGTTCAAATGACGACTGTGATTGCTTGAGATTCTGAGATACATAAACACAAACCTAATATATAAAATTTAAAAATTTGATATACTAGTTTCGGGTATTTTTGAAGGAATTATACAAATTTCATATTTTAAGGGATTCTGTTACTTTATGACAACAGGTAAGTTCACTGAACAATATATAACTATATTGACCATTCTTAAGAACTTTATGTCTATTCTAAGGCGTAGGCCTACTTTAAAAGCCGTCAACGAAACAAAAGAAAAACATAATGGATACAACTATAGGCTCAATATACATTTATTTTGGACGGAATGATATTTTGTTCAGTTTTAACAAAACAAATATTTGGCATATATTATATACAGCATAGTTATTCAACAAGAATAAGGAAAAGATAATCCGGATTAATACACGAGTTAGGCCTACAGACATAAATCGAAAGATTAACAATATAAGTATAAAGACTAATATAGACTATGTTATTCCCAAGGTTCAGATATAAATTTGTATAGCCATGGTAACATTCGGTCAGATTTGGTAAAGATCTGTTAAAAGTTTTTGATCTATTCAATTAGAAAAATGAATTATTAGTCTATGTGCCGAGAACGGATTACTGCGAGTGTGCATTGATGGACCTTCACCTTTTCCCGCTGAAGTTGATCATAGGGGCCATTTTTGTTTTCATTCGGGTTACATGGTCGTCTATATTAACCTTTTTCGTGAAGAGTTTCATTAGAACGTGCTCGAGAGCAGTCAACAATTTACCTTATTATTTTAGAACCGTTCTCGGCATGCTCGTTATATTGTTTGTTTAACCGGGTGAATTTGTGATTTTATCGCGGCCAGGTCCAAACCCAGAAAGGAACGCTTTAAAAGCGGCCTTGTGTAACGAGACTACTGACCGGACCATGTCCTTGTGTATTATTGGTTATTGGACCTAATTCTGATCCATTAAAATAAAAAGTTTATTATTACGTAATTACGAAAATTTACCGAAGCGTTAAAAATATAGAAGTTAAAACAAATTTCATATCACAGGTTGATAAGCTGTTAGGTTCGAACAAAGGGTCTCTTCTCTATACTCGTCCGTAGTCCCGGGATACCTCCAGTCTCGTGTTTCGATTCGTCCACACTTTCATCCAATTGGGAAAATGACTTTGTATTTTTACTCTACAAAACATAAAAAAATAAAATAAAAATAAAAAGGTTTAATAAAAAAAAATTGTTCCAAGCACTCCGAATTTGGTCTTTTGTATTAGTCTTATTTATTGTATTCTCTCGTTCACGATCTTAATACATTACACATGAGGACTATGTTCAAATTTTCAACCAATCAAATAAATCCTAATGAATATCTTAACCAATCCCTTAAAGGATATCTCGGCATTGCCTCACGATTGCAGCATAACGTCAATTCCTACACCACTTCTGTATGAACGCTTTACTAAATCTAAAGGGAGCGAAGTAACTCATACAAAATACAAGAAACCAAATAAGTTACTACAGTTGTAACTAACTTACCCTTGCTTAAACTTGGAAACAAAATTATCGATAGCAAGTTGAAGAGTTTCTCTCTTAAAAACTTCCCTATCTTTGGCATAATACAGGTAAATAAACGCCATTACTAGTATCATTAAAGCCACCGTTCCCCAGAGTTGTAGCTGCCCAGTTCTAAAATAAAAGTATCAAAGGGATGTATTCGTCTTAATATCTGTCGAACCACGTGATTGAGTTGCACTGTTTAAGCATCTGAGAAAATTTAAATAAAAACGGTGCCATCAGCCCCCTCCATATGAGAGTCTGGTCCAGGATGACCCCTTCCCCTCTTTAACTAATAATCTATTATATCATTAGCCATGCCCCTTAGACATTTCTGTGGCCCCTTTTTGGCTACGTATCAAATGGTTATATACACGATACGAGTAACTATATGGACCAATCACTTAAATAAATATCTTGCGACGAAGGCACTTTCGTCCTTATTTAGCAATGATGCAAACAAAAACAAAAAATAACATTGCTTGATAAAAACGAAAGTACCTTCGTCGAAACGTAGCAAGTTATTTAATAAAGTAATTGTTATCTATATAATTGTGTCCAGTTAATTATTGCCCAGTTACGAAAAGCCACTTTCGGAAGTTATGTAAGGAGTAACATCCCCTGATCAGCTTTCAATTTAAGGGACAGTGTGATTTAATATGCCGCTTTATGTCATTTCCAAGAATAGACACGTGCATATAACAATGTTGTACAAAGGCATCTCAAAATAGACTGATACAAATATAGCAGTGTACAATACAATAGCTGCTACAAATATAGCAGTGTACAATACAATAGCTGCTACAAATATAGCAGTGTACAATACAATAGCTGCTACAAATATAGCAGTGTACAATACAATAGCTGCTGGTATTGCACAAAGAGAAGGATTGACAATGGAATTATAATCAGGCGAGTGGAGTTGTAACTTATTCAGATAATTGTGGATTAACAAGCAACTATGTTTACTTGATTAATTGTCAATATAAACTATAGAGGCAGTTACGTTTCTAACATATACATATATACATAGGCCTATACTTAATATTTACACAACATCAATATGGCTTAAACCTTCTAGGGTTTCATAAATAAAGTCCTTGTTGATTTCCAAAAGGGTTAACAAGTTGGATAGATATCAAAACCCTTGTCACTTCACCAACAGAGTGATTTAAATATTAAAGTGTAATAGGATGTAAATTCGCTCCCCACACGATATCAATGCAAACAAATCACTTACAAATTAGCGTCGAAAGCTGGTTCACAACAAGTAAATTGTGTCCCTTCCTCACAGCATCGTTGTTTAAGTGGGTCATCGCACGTGTAAATATTGCCTTCACGGTGGCCGATAACCTCGTTCTTTAGACAAATCTTGCTTTCTGAAATATGATAAAAAAAATAGAGCTATAAACACACCAAATCCTTGATCTCTCAAGATGTTCTCAGGTTCACTGACGTATTCACTAACGTAATGACGTATTCACTAACGTACTAACGTGTTAGCTTACTTACTGACGTGTTCACTAACCGTATCGACGTGTTTGTTGACGTACAGACGCGTTCACTGACCTATTCACGTGTTCACTAACGCGCTGACGTGTTTGCTAACGTACTGACGTGTTCACTGACCTACTAACGTGTTCACTAACGCGCTGACGTGTTTGTTAACGTACCGACATGTTCACCGACGTGCTGACGTGTTCACTTAACCTGCTGACGTGTTCATTTAGTACCGACGCGTCCAATAACGTACTGACTCGTTTGTTAACGTACTTGGTGTTTTCACTAACGTACTAACCGTTCATTACCGTACTATCGCATTAATCAACATACTGACGATTATGCAGGTGCATTTGATGAGTTTGCTATAGTTGGCCCACTGTTGTTTAGATGATTTTTGTATGTGCCAGCTGGATTGTCTTAGTTATTTACTGACGTTTTGTACTTAAAACCGACTTACTAGTATACGACGACCAACGTCTGAGAACTTATCCAGATTTCATCCCTTCAGTTAATTAAGAAAGAATCATGATTTCGTGTCACATAAAATGTCAAACTCGAAATACGGAAACGCTAATAGGACTATAATAATCTGAACATATCGATTTTTCATCGAAACAAGTCAGTAAAAATTGATTTGTTGAGCGACAATGGGTTTAAAATGATTTAGATGAGTCTAAACAATAGCGAGAAGATCCGACAAGGATCCTCAAACGTTCAACAAGATTTGATGCCATTGTTTGTCAGAAAGTCTAACCTTTTTCATTTCTCTCTGAGGCTTAAGGTTTTTTTCAAGTTGAATATAAAAGTAATGAATTAACAATAAAAAGGGGGAAGAGTAAGAAAGGTATTGTTATGTTTGTATAATCGATAAAGATTAAAAAAAAGTATGGCATCAACGAAGGAATCAAAATGTATTTTTATACGCTGTGAAGGATAATTATATTAGTATATACTTGAACACATCAATGGATATTTCGAATTTTTTTTTTAAAAAAAGGACTAAAAAAAATTTTGAAAGCAATTTTATATAATACATGACTTTATTCGACTCAATGAGACATTTTTTACAAACCATTATGCTATCTTTATGATTGAAGAATTACTGTGTTGCCGCAAAAATTGTACGGAACCGATAGCTCTGATACATTTTGGTACCGAACCGGTATCTCTGATACAGTTAGGTACGCAATCGATAGTTCTGATTAATTTAGATACGGAATCTATATCTCTGATACATTTAGGTACCGTACCGATATCTCTGATACTTTTAGGTACGGAACCGATAGCTTTGATACTTTTAGGTACGATATTTTTAGCTCTGATACTTTTATGTACGGTATTTTTAGCTTTGATACACTAGGATACGGTATTTGTTGCTGTGATACACTAGGAAACGGTATTTGTTGCTATGATGCATTTTGATACGGTATTTGTAACTCTGATACATTTTGATACGGTATTTGTAATTCTGCTTTATTTTGATACGGTATTTGTAATTCTGATTTATTTTGATACAGTATTTGTAACTCTGATACATTTTGATACGGTATTTGTAACTCTGATACATTTTGATACGTATTTGTAACTCTGATACATTTTGATACAGTATTTGTAATCTGATAATTTTGATACGGTATTTGTAACTCTGATACATTTTGATACAGTATTTGTAACTCTGATACATTTTGATACGGTATTTGTAACTCTGATACATTTTGATACAGTATTTGTAACTCTGATACATTTTGATACGGTATTTGTAACTCTGATACATTTTGATACGGTATTTGTAACTCTGATACATTTTGATACAGTATTTGTAACTCTGATACATTTTGATACGGTATTTGTAACTCTGATACATTTTGATACAGTATTTGTAACTCTGATACATTTTGATACGGTATTTGTAACTCTGATACATTTTGATACGGTATTTGTAACTCTGATACATTTTGATAAGGTATTCAAAATTGTTCAAATACAAGAAAATCATTCATTACTAGAAGAGTTTTTGTTTCAGTTTGACTCGTTCTTGGTTGTAAATTTCTAATGAAATTATTATTATATTTTGTTTCTGTAACGTTATCCATACAAAAAAAAAATTTTGGTTCAACTTGAAGCATGATTTGAAATAACCAGCCACACTTACCTGTCATTGTTAGAATTAAACTCCAACTAAAAATCATTCCCTTCCATTCCATCATGGAACTGTGAATACTATAAGCCATTGACAGCAGTATGTGTTTTATGTGTTTCCTCACAGCGTTAAATCCAAGGAATAGTTTAATCGAACACAAAACTAAATGTAAAATCAATAGTTAGGATAGGGACAGTTTTGAATTCGCTCTGGGCTAAAGATGTTAAGATTATATATATGATAATTAAAGATCATTAAAGAGAAAAATTAAATTTACTACCGAACTGTAATATTGATAAAATTTGATAATATTGAGAGATCGGATAGATGATTATCAGATACGTCAGTCGTGGTAACTAAGATTTTCATTTGGAGAAATTGGTCCAAGCTCCGATTGTTTATTAGACTTAAACTGAAGCCTCTTCCACATCGCAACGGCGGCGCCCTTGACCCTTCTCAACTGTCGTGAGAAAATCGTAGGCAGTTGTAAACTTTCATTGCTATAATTGTTGCTACCACACTATGCCTACCAGTATCGTAAGGTTGCCAGAATTCTAGGGGTGACTGAGTGCAAACATGACAGCCATCCGGCGACCAAAGAGACTGGAAGCTTGATCAATTTCAAACAAGAAGCCTCGTGGATTACTTTCATTCTTTCAAAGAGAGGAAGCATACTTACAAAGAAGAAATCTAGTGTATAGTTTGCTTTTTTGTGTGTGTCTGTCACGGCGACGACATTGACATAGTCAAAATAGGAAACCTTGGAGCCGTCTATGGCTGTTGAGACTTGAACAACATGGGGCTGAATCAAGAGCTGGGGAAGGATGATGAATCTTCTTTCTCGAACTTCTCTTGGATCATACAGATCAGTTTCACTAGCCAGAATGGATACTGTTACTCTCTGATTGTCTGAACGCGAATTTCAATCGGGTTGTGTTGATGGCCCGGTCGAACGAAATCGACTAAAACCGTGACTTCCACCGACTGGAAGTAATTACTGGACATACTACACCGAGCAGACGTCTAACAGTTGAATTGAGTTGGAGGTCGTTGTGGAAGTATGGTGTCGGCCTTAGACAAAAACTAACGACGATCGTAAGCTTTGTGAACTGGCCCAGGGAGATTATAAGATCTGGAATTGTGATCAGTAAAAATTACGCACATCCAATCAACCAGTCTTATATAATTCAATACAGCAGTTCTCAAACACAGGCGCCTGGGTTTAAAAAAATTGAATGTATAAAACGGTTTCTTGGTCGTCAGATAAACTGCCCAAAGGAATAGAATATACAGTAGTGTAGGCCAACCAACCATAAAATCTCAATTTCTTGAAGTAGCCTTCATTCTGCACTAGCCTATTAGGTGCAGAAGAATAGAACGTAAAATTCCATTTAATTTTATTTCAAGTTTGAATTAATCAGACTGCCCCTTTAACAATATCCTGAGAACAAGTACATAGTACATGTAAGTCAATCAAGATAGAATCGCGTGTACAGTTTGAATACATTACAAAGACTTTTAGTTCTAGAGATCATAAAGTTCTCGTGGACTGATTCCAGTCCAGTGTTTAAAGTACATTTTAATCATAACCCGTCTAATTTTGTTGTGTCATTGTTAATCTCGCTCTAGTTTTTATATTATGCTCTATGAGATATAACGCCTGTTTTCTTTTAGAAACATTCGGAACTTTAATAAATAAAACCGCAAGTGTATTTACAAAGATTATTAGATACATTGTGAACTGTTTTAAACCCGAGTCTGAAAGGAAATTGAGTTTTACTTTCTACACCTTTTTTGAATTGAATGTCACCGCCATACAGTGAGCCATGAGAGAAAATTCTGTCAGGACAGCGGCCTATTTAGCTTTCATTACTGTCCAGGGATCTTTAAAGCGCCCAGTCTATAACAGCCCTCAAACGCTTTCAACATGTCTTCCACTTTTAGAAATTTGAGGACGGGTTGTAGTACAATTGGCGAGGAGGTGTGACGTCATTTACATGATGGTATTTTCGGAGTGAGTGTGGAATCTTTCATCGTGATTCCTGTTAACCCAGCTGGAAATGGGTTCGGACAATCATGGAAAGTTTGACCAAGGACCAGCTGGTAGAGAGAACCCTTTAAAAAACAAAGTTGTCGTGTCTGGTCTTTCTTCCGTTCTTTACTTATCTATTATATTATTTTAAAGGTCATCATTATATAACTATATATCTGCCTTATTTGGTTATCTTTGGTTACCTTGGTTACATCTCGAATACTCTGAGAAAATACAAGGCGATGCCGCGTGCTGCTTTTGTTTGTGCATCCAGATATTAAATATATTGTTTTATGTTCTTGACAAAGAAAAATTACGGTCAAGAAATGCAACATTAACAATTGGTGAATAATGTCTTCGTGTCTTACTGTGAACAGAAGTTTGGTTGTAAATACGTATTGTAGTAAAATAAAGGATACTGTAAACCTTCTTCACAACGTCAAGTTATTAAGAACTGCGTCTTGTACCTTGACTGCAATAGCCACCTTTCTTTTCACAAAGTCAAGTTATTAAGAACTGTGTCTTGTACCTTGACTGCAATAGCCACCTTTCTTTTCACAATGTCCAGTTATTAAGAACTGCGTCTTGTACCTTGACTGCAATAGCCACCTTTCTTTTCACAATGTCAAGTTATTAAGAACTGCGTCTTGTACCTTGACTGCAATAGCCACCTTTCTTTTCACAATGTCAAGTTATTAAGAACTGCGTCTTGTACCTTGACTGCAATAGCCACCTTCCTTTTCACAACGTCAAGTTATTAAGAACTGCGTCTTGTACCTTGACTGCAATAGCCACCTTTCTTTTCACAATGTCAAGTTATTAAGAACTGCGTCTTGTACCTTGACTGCAATAGCCACCTTTCTTTTCACAATGTCAAGTTATTAAGAACTGCGTCTTGTATCTTGACTGCAATAGCCACCTTTCTTTTCACAATGTCAAGTTATTAAGAACTGCGTCTTGTACCTTGACTCCAAACTTAATGATGGCTATTGCAGTCAAGGTATAGGTATTCGTTATAGCTACCAAACCAGAAACACAGAATAACCAATTGAACCAATCTAACTAATGCGTGATATTAAGCGAGACTTAACTGGCATTAACTGCCTAGCTTAACATTGTTAAGTTGGTTCAACAACATGCTTCTTAATTCCAGACTAACGGGATTCCACGAAAGAATTTTAATACAATTTAAACAGACCGTAAATGATTTGTTTTACACTTTAATATTCTTTAGAAAACTTAACCAATAATGTAGGCTATTAAAGAGATTACCATTTTAAGTTCTAAAAATATTTGAGTTTAATGAAAAATAAGTAGGCCTACAATTTTTATATGTTTTCATAAAATTCTGTAGAAGTCAACGTTACTTGCTTTTTAACTTCAGAAAACAAAAGAGCCTTACTATCAGGGTTTCTGTCTCTTACTTACTGACTGCCACTTACTTACTGACTACCACTTACTGACTGTCACTTACTGACTGTCACTTACTTACTGACTGTCACTTACTTACTGACTGTTTATTACTTACTGACTGTCACTTACTTATTGACTGTCACTTACTGACCGTCACTTACTGACTGTCACTTACTGACTGTCACTTACTTACTGACTGCCACTTACTAATTGACTGTCACTTACTTACTGTTTATTACTTACTGACTGTCACTTACTTATTGACTGTCAATTACTTACTGACTGTCAATTACTTACTGACTGTCACTTACTTACTGACTTTCACTTACTTAAAACCAGTCAGTTTATTTGTATGAGATATAACAAGTGTTGTTTCTTTCAGGCTACACACAACAATCTCCCGAACACGTCAAAGTCAGTGTCGTATCTCTCTATATACGATGCTGCTCAAAGTCCAATGGAGTAGCCTCCCTTGGTATAAATAGAGATTTACCTGCCGATCGAAGGCCACACAAGGTGGACCATTCTACTGAGAACAAATTTAGATTGACGTCTTGTCGTTTTTTGTTTGTTTTTTTTTTATGATTAAATCATCTACCCGACTTCTCTCTATTAGAGATAAACAAAAATAAGAAAAAAGTCTTAAATCTTTAATTTTATTTGGACAGGTTAAGCTTTAGTAAAATCAATGAAAGCGAATGAAGGGGGATTTCCACAAGGGAAGTCCTCTGTTTGTCCAATGACTACCATTTCACCAGTTACAGCTTCACAGATGATAGGCGATCCACCATCACCCTGGAAAAAAAAACCAAAAGATGCATTACTAGGCATGTAGCAACAGGCGGCAAGGGGTAGGGGTGGAGCCATGACCTCCAATTACTTCCATTAAAACCATACCCCATTGCCCCTTCGGATAATATTACTTGCCCCTCATATTGCGTACAGAAAAAAATCTATATTCAATTCTTGGTCCCTATTCGGACCTGACACGAATAATATATAGCAGGGTGGAGCTTTACTTACAGTACAGGGTGAGCCAGTTGTTGCTGTGGCACAGCTAGTAACTGTACCAGGTGGTACAGATGTCGGAGCGTCACAAGAACTATCATCAATACTGTCAATGGTGAACCCTTGCAGACCATCATACTGCCCCTTACTTCCACCAGTCACTACAACAAAATACACATACATCATCGTCAAACGACAAGACGTGGACCTTAATTACCTACAGTATTGATCATACAGTTTGTACCAGTAACTTGGTATTGGAGGTATGTAACAGACAGATCAGGCTTAAAAGCCGTTTTCAGAACGGCATAAGATACTTAAACCTAAGATGTTATAGGGCAAGTGAAATTAAGACTAAAAAACGGTAATATAGAGGATCAAATGAAATGAAGCGGAGCTTCAAATCCCTTTCTGCTGCTTATTCGGCTAGTGGAGAAGGACAGTGCCATGAAGTGTGCCAGGCATAACAGCCTTTATAGAGGGAATCTATGGTGTAAAAATCATAATTCATCTGTAGAAGAATCGCTTAACACACCGGTTTACATTGATGCAGACCCAAAAGTCAAGTTAAAGCAACCTTTAATATCCATACCTTCAGCTATTGTACCATAGCCAGCTGACGTACATTTAGTAAAGTCTATATAACCTTCCATAGTGGCGGCATCATACATACATGGTAATCCGGGACATTTAGTCACATCTAAAGGTGTCTTCAATGTCACTTCAGACGTTCCAGTTATAGATCCTGAAAGGAGGAAATGGAGCTTTACCCAAGCCCATAACCAGACTTGATAGTTTGGAGGGGCAAGTTATTAATCCAGAGGGCCAAAGGAGTATGGTGATGTATTAATGCAATTAATTGGTTATCCAAATTTGAGAAGGCGCACAAGCCAGTTTTTGTAGGAGGCAGTATTCGGAATCATTTAGTGGTATGACAAAGGGTCCATTTTCTTTAGTTGCGATCGATAACAACCCTGATTAGATGGAAGTCTTGGACTAGATTCTAGAAAGATTTCTCCTGACGGTATATTTTACAGATGTGTCTGCTTAGGAAAAATTTAATGCCATTCGACAGCTAGAAATAACATTTTACTGTTTCGAAAAGCATAATTTCATCAATAACACTTACCTTCTGCAACAGAATCGGCTAAAGATACTTGTTCAGCTCCAGCATCTCCTACAGTAAACTCCATATTCGGCATAATGTGACTAAAACAGAACAGACAGATAGCGCTAATCAGACTTAAAAACCGCTTTCTCCTTCCTATTCTATATATCATGTGAACCAAAAATACTTATGTCTGATTGTGCTTTATGATTCCCAAATTCCATCGTTTCACACACTGATACGTTTTAAGTATTCATGGGACAATTTGTGGGACAAACGCAGATTTTTACCACGTATTACAGCAGAATTAGGTGCTGAAACGTAGGACGTAAAACTCCATTCATTTAATTTCATTTCACAGCAGAATTGTTGTACGCTACACTGCAAAAACCAGTCATATTGATACTATTCATACTATTGAGACAAGTATATAGTTTGTATAGCTCAAATTTTGATACAGTTGGGCCACGTGGTTTAACTTGAAATGAAGAACGTACCCCATTTGAACAATTTCACCACAAGATGCCGGAATCTGTACGGTGCTGGCATCAATCATCAATCCGGTACACAAGACCACATCAAAGTCAGGATGGTACAGCTTTACTACTCCTGGGGCATCACAAGTGGCTGTGGGTGCTCCATCAACAACTCTCTTGAATCGGGCTTTCACGCTAGGATCTGGACAAACTGCACACAGAGAGAGAAGAAAGGAATATACAGGTGTAGAGACAGGGAAAAATGGCTGGATGGATAGTATAGTAGTATTCATGTAGATAGACACAATGAACTTATACGCATATTAAAGAAACATTTCTTAAAACAAGGTGATAAGATGGCTGAAACATTCTCTAAATGAGTTAGTGGATCGCCAAGTCTTTCCTTGCAGGGCATAATTTGCTGTTGGGTTTTGTAATTCCATAACTTGCTTAAAGTGACTTTGACTTAGTAGCATATCTTATAATACAACTTTAATAAGACAACAATTGACACGGCCTTAAATGTCAATTAAAAGAGAAGCATTTTTCACTATAGGGGCGGGGCGATTTATCTGTCACTCACGTTGAGACGGTATGGTAGTGGTCGGCTCAGTAGTGGTAGTAGTCAAAGCTTCGGTTGTAGTCAACTCGGGTGTGGTTGTTGGCATGGTGGTCGTTTCCGGTACAGTGGTCGTTTCCGGTACAGTAGTGGTTTCCGGTACAGTAGTGGTTTCTGGTACAGTAGTGGTTTCCATAGCTGTTGTGGTTTCCATAGCTGTTGTGGTTTCCATAGCTGTTGTGGTTTCCATTGCTGTTGTGGTTTCCATAGCTGTTGTGGTTTCCATTGCTGTTGTGGTTTCCATTGCTGTTGTGGTTTCCATAGCTGTTGTGGTTTCCATAGCAGTTGTGGTTTCCATTGCTGTTGTGGTTGGGGCAACTGATGTAGTTTCGCACGTTCCACAGAATGTACAGAAAGCTGCAAATTAAGCTAAGAGGTAACCCTTGGTTACATACAATTATCTGGATCAAAAAATACATTTTACTCGGATCGTAATACACTTCTTATCCAAAACTTTCAACGTTAACGTTCAGTTATCCGGATCGTAACATTCAACTTGCCGGGTTGAACAGTTAACTTGCCGGATTGTAACAGTCACCTTGTCGGATCGTAACAGTCAACTTGCTGAGTGTAACAGTCAACTTGCCGGATCGTAACAGTCACCTTGCCGGATCGTAACAGTAAACTTGCTGAATGTAACAGTCAACTTGCCGGATCGTAACAGTCAACTTGCCTGATTGTAACAGTCAACATGCCTGATTGTAACAGTCAACTTGCCAGATCGTAACATTCAACTTGCAAGATTGTGACAGTCAACTTGCCGGATCGTAACATTCAACTTATCGGATAACGATATTCAACTTCGCGGATCGTACATTCAATTTACCGGATAACGACATTCAACTTACCGGATAAGGATATTCAACTTACCGGATCGTAACATATAACTTACCTGGATCGTAGCAGTAATCGGGTAGAGCTGCGGGTGGTGCTGGTGTGGGTGGTTCGGGAGATGTGGGTGGTTCAGTAGGAGGTTGTTGACAGAACATAGCTAGTACTATAATTAAGATTAAACAGATTAATACGTGACTCGTTAAGCTACTATAAATCTTATTGAATGACGGGGTTGTAGGGAACTCTACAACTGAATATTTCTATGCATATCTTAGTTGTAGATGTTTAGAAGTGCTTTCACTATATGATAGGTCATAAACGTGACTCGACTGTTCAGATCAGATTTGGAAGTCCAGTGGTGTAATGTAATAGAGAACATGCCTTAGACGAAGATCTCAAATCAGGTACCTCTTGACTCCTGCAGAATTGATTGAGAGGAGCTACGGCTTGTGGGTCTATTCTAATGCAAATATTTTCAATATAACAATAAAAAATACAAATTTGCAGTAAAAACATAATTTTATGAATCTTGGGGGAAGCACATAGACCCTATCTCCCCTTGCCCCGGATCCTTTAAAGCCACCACGGGAATTTTACATCTCAAAAATTTGAATAGCCTTTAAAAGAGTAACTGGGTTATCTACACTTATGTAGGTGTAGGTCACTTACGTGGGTCTGACGAGCAGTAGGCAGAGTCGGCTCCTGTCCCCGTGTCACCAGACTTAGGGGGTGGTGGTGTTGTTTCGGGCTCCGGTGGAGGAGAACAAAAGGCAGAGAAAGCTACAATATATAAATCATTGTTGTATTATATACTTTAACGCAACAAAAATTAAAAACCGAAAAGCTTTTCATTCGAAAGCTTAAGATTCGGGTATAATATATAAAAATCAAAAGCAAATCTTAAGAGATAAAAAGTCCTTTTACCTATTGTACTGATGAATTGGTTCATCTTAGCATTAAATTGAAATGAGACTTGTGGATGAAGTTTAAATGGGTCATAAGAAAGCACGTGCATAAATATCAGCGAACAACAACACACTGAAGTTATATTAGAAGAGACGTAAAAAAAACCTTACCATTCCGTTTACAGTAGCTTGATCTCTTGAACAAGTTCCCTGAAAAGTTAATTATGGCATTGAACGGAAAAGGTGGTTATTTTCCCTGGATTTGTTCATTTTATTTCAAAATATTTCTCTCGACTATCAGATACTATGGGTCTTGCGCCCTGTAACAGATTCCGCTTTAAGGAAACGGTTGAGAACCGTCGAATGATCTGAGGAAAGAGAGGATCCTGGTAAGCCTAGCTTTACGGAAACTACCGAGGAAAGAGATGCTCCAGGTAAACTTAGCTTTACCGAAACTGTTGAGAACCGTCGAATGATCTGAGGAAAGAGAGGATCCTGGTAAGCTTAGCTTTTACGGAAACTGTCGAAGATAGAGACGATCCTGGTAAACTTAGCTTTACGGACACTGCCGAGGATAGAGATGATCCTGGTAGACTTAGCTTTACGGAAACTGCCGAGGATACAGATTATGCTGACTAATTTTTTTCTTTACGGAAACTTCCGAGGATAGAGATGATCCTGGTAAACGTAGCTTTACGGAAACTTCCGAGGATAGAGATGATCCTGGTAAACGTAGCTTTACGGAAACTTCCAAAGATAGAGATGATCCTGGTAGACTTAGCTTTACGGAAACTGCCGAGGATACAGATTATGCTGACTAATTCAGCTTTACGGAAACTTCCGAGGATAGAGATGATCCTGGTTAACGTAGCTTTACGGAAACTTCCGAGGATAGAGATGATCCTGGTAGACTTAGCTTTACGGAGGATACAGATTATGCTGACTAATTTAGCTTTGCGGAAACTTCCGAGGATAGAGATGGTCCTTGTAGACTTAGCTTTACGGAAACTGCCGAGGATACAGATTATCCTGACTAATTTAGCTTTACGGAAACTTCAGAGGATAGAGATGATCTAAGTAAGCTTGTAAAACTCATTTCTAATTTTCGCTAGGAATGAAGAACTTCTGAGAGTCATCAAGCTATATTTGAAAATAGAAAAAACTTACTAAGAAAGTTGGTCTGTCCTAACGATAGAGCTGTTACAAAAACCGCTATCAGCAGTAACGACGGTGTCCTCATCGTGATGTTGTTCTTCCAATGACAGCCTGATGTCCCTTCTGTCTCCTGGCTCACGATTGTCTCCCTGAATTACCTCTGTTTGTTTTAATGTTAATTATATTAAAACCATGGTATACCAAAGGCATACCGGTGTATGTATCCCTTTAAAGAGATGCTCTCTTTGAGAATAACTGCACATTGTTCGATGGCTGTTTCCACATGGAAATCAAATTTTTACACCGCGAATAAAAGTCTTCCTTAACCATTCTTTAAGATTTGTTGATAACAAGGGTTCGGAGACGGGGTGTTCCCTTACGAATATCTTTACAATGTCAAACTATTACGAACTTCGTCTTCAAAGAAAAAGAATATCGCTTAATGTTTAAAACCTTTCTGCAGGGGCCCCTGGTTGGCTGTATTAGCTACATTACGATCCAATTAAATCTCTACATTTATAAACTTATATTCTCTAAGATAAGGTTTGTCATAACTTGAAAAAGCATTTCGCCATGCCTGTATTTTGTGGCTTTAATATATGAAAGTTCGTTCTACTAAGAAAGTAAACAGTTCTACATTCTAGCTGTAGTAATTAGCGACGTTTACTCCCATCGTCTGTAATCCAGCTGTTACTTATGACTATCCCAAGTTTTCGCTTTCGATTAGAATGATATTGATCTTAGATCGTTTTAATTATACAGATAGTTATTATTACGTGATAAGATATATCGGAGCACGTACAAGTATAGGTAGGGCAGGCTCAGTTCAATCCGGACAACGACTGATCAGATTCTCCATATGTTACTAGTAAAGTTGCTATAAGCGGTTGACTCCTGCTGAATTGAGATCTGAAAAAAAAACCTTTACTTAAGTTAATCGGGTTCGTCTTTCCTTTCCGCAATTAGCCTTATATATTTGATGATATGCCGTATGAAAGCCCGACGCTTGGCAAGAGCGACAGTTTAAAATAGTCTCTGAGAGGAAGACTTGATGTACATTCCATATTAAGGGCTAGTCAAGGGCAATAACCCAAAAAGGCAAAGACGGTAATCATTAAAATTTAAACTCACTGTAGTGCAAATGGACGTTAGGCACATTTTCAATGTACCATTGTGTGAACTAGAGGGAATATAGACTCTTTTACTTTACTCATAGGCCTACAGTTAAGTTAGTTCTATTATTGCACATTTAACACTATTTTCCTCCCCACATGTAATGGTCGTGGGTTTCATAATCCAAGTATGTGTCCATGAAACAAGATGGATTCTTGTCAAAAAAAAAAAGAATATAAATAAATTTTGAAACAAATCTTTAATAAATATTACATAAAATATCACAATAAATCATAAAACAAGTATTTGGTGTAAAGCTGACATAAGGGGTGAAATTGACACAGGGGGTAAGATTGACACAGGGGGTGAAGTTGACACAGGGGGGTAAAGCTGACACAGGGGGGTAAAGTTAACACAGGGTGTTAAGTTGACACAGGGGGGTCAAGTTGATACAGGCGGATGAAGCTTAAACAAGGACGGACTCTTAGAAGTACTGGCCATCCAAATTTGCTTTACTATAAGGAGAATTTTCAACCTGGGAACACCTAGCTTGGCAGATGACAATCCAACTAACTGCCAACTGCACTAGCTTGGCAGAGGACAATCCTACTCACTGCCAACTGCACTAGCTTGGCATACTACAATGCAACTCACTGCCAACTGCACTAGGTACAGGACCCAAATTGACAATTTTAATTTTGTAAACACTGCCATTTTGATTTAAATGAGATTTTTCACAAAACGATATCACAGTGGTCTTGTGCATAAGCAAAGTTCAAAGTTCAAAGAATTCTTTGGAATCAAATAGTTATGACTTGCACGTCAAATTTAGCTGGTAGTTCAATTTTATTACTTTCTACTGGAGGTTGGGTAGCCATTTTATTTTCTGGTCCATTAGGAAAATTCAACTTCTCAGCTTCATGCACTTTCATGTGTTTGAACAAATTCCCGATATCACTGTCTTGTTTGCCACAAAATTCACACAGGTAGGGTCGGTCTCCCGTGTGCAATTTAATGTGAGTATTTAAATTTGAGCGGTGTCCAAACTGTTTGCCACATTCCCCACAGACGTAGGGTTTCTGCCCACTGTCTGGGTGAGTTCTGTAATGATTTTCAAGTTGTACAAATGAAGGTAATGTTTCTTCACAAACTCGACATTTTAAACTTTGTCCAAGTTTATCTGCGATTTCTTACCCTCAGCCATTTTTTATCACTGTGTTAACGAACGCTCTTCTTGAACCAAAACTCTGGAAAATAATAAGTAAAAAAAAGTTATTCAGCTAAAAAATGATTTTCAGCAGGAAGTAGGCAGTACTGCAAAGGGGGGGGGGGGGGATTTGGCAGTATTGCAAGGGGGGGGGGGGGTAGAGAATTAGGAGTTGTTGTGTTTTCCCTCATTATTTCATCTGATGACGCCATGTGTAAACTATTCTGTAACCTAATTTAAGTAGTTTGGTTATTCCAAAACCATACAACCATGTACATGTCTACACTAGCCTACCACTGAAACAACTTTTTATGTTAGCCACATAGACCTACTCTGAAAATAGGTTAAAATAATATTATGCATTATATTCTTGCTCATCATATTGGAATACGCATTTCAGAATTTGTAAATTCAATTAGCCTACAGAACTATGATAACAAATAAATGTCTACAGATTGGAAATTGGTCTGTTTTCATGTAGGCCTAACCCCTCTATTATAGTTATACGCACACAAATGTTTGGGAAAAGCTAGTTAATTTATTACTCGATCTTTCAATCACTGCCAATGAGCATTTTCTTCAAAAAATTCTATTTTATGTTTAATATTAAAATTGGAAAATTGTTAAAAGGCATCCATTTTTCTATAGGTATCGCCTAAAATATTTTAATGGAATTAAAAATTTTGTTTTCATGTTTCATTCTGGACATTTTCAGGAAAAAAATTAATCTTTTAATCTTGTTACTTTCAAAAGGCAAACAGAGAGCTATGTTCACATTTTGATTTGAGCCGATTTCGAAAGCAAGATAACAATTAAAGTTGGTCGGTCCGAATCCAAATTCTTTATTTATACTAACGTCTGGACAATCTAGAGTATATCTAGGTCAAAAAAGGGGAGCAACTTCAATATCAAAACAATTTTTTTTTTTTTGGTCATCGGTTTTAAGTTCAAAGCATTATATTTGATTAAACTTTTGTGGCATACTGAATTCTTGCTATGGCTGTCTGCTGTACGTATGCTAATTAACAATGGCGCGCGCTTTTCAAATTAACTGAGATTCCTGAACTGACGATTTGAAATTGAAAAGGTCATTTACGATTTCATAACATTCTCTCAATGCTATTACGTAAATTCACAACAATGACTACCTCAAAAGAAAATATTCAAGCTGCATTAAAAATGGTGATGAATAAGATGACTGTTGCTGCTGGTAAAAGAGTGGTAAGTCGATAATATATTGTTAAGTCAGTTAACCTCAGCCCCTCAGGTTAATATAGTTGACAAAACAGAACAGTAAAAAAAAACATGTTTTAAAGGGCATATTTCAAGGTATTTTGCGATTTTCTCAGAGCTTGAATATTTCTGAGGACTGTTTAAATGTAACAAAGGCCCAAAACGACCCCTAAAAATCAAGCCTGGGCCCCTTTAAATTAGTAAGGCAAACTTACATCTGACCTCATGTACTGTTGCACATAATGATTGGCTAATTCATTAAGTTATAATAATGCATAGAGTTATAATAAGAACTTATGTAATAATGCCCTAACACCTGTAGAATATGAATAACCTACCACAATGTATAACTTTGTAATGTATATTGAAAAGTCAGTCAAGATCAAATAATATTCAAACGGTGCAATAACACCAATATACCACACTTATGTAAATCAATGAAATAAATTCAGCCTCAGTCTTGGTCTAATGATATGTAACAATAACAAAACAATTTTCCATTTTAAAATAGTGCTCAATAGTTCAAAGTAACAATATATTTTTTTTGAATCTTATATTTGACAAACAAGTCTCAATGCATCGTAGCCTCAACACAAAGGGTTTTTATTACCTAATCATATATTTCTTTAGCCTAGGGAGAAAACCACTTAGAGTAGGGGAGGAACACGGGGATAAAAGAGTAGGAAGGGGAAACCACTGGGGATTGCAAAAGGAGGAAACCACTGCATCCCTTCAATACATATTTTGATTTCTAATATTTTAGCCTGTTGCAGTTTATGTTTTTATTTCCTACTTTATAATGCAATCAATGTATTTAATTAATCCCAGTTCATTAATTAATTATTTTATATTTTAGAACCAGTCCCTGCCTCAACCACGACTAGTAGCTGTCAGTAAAACTAAACCAATTAAAGATATCATAGCAGCTTATGAAGCTGGGCAACGACACTTTGGAGAAAATTATGTAAGTTTAGACTTCCTGAAGTGGCATTTAGTAATTGGAGTATATATATCAGGACACAATTATATAGATAACAATTACTTTATTAGTAACTTGCCAATTTTTACGGGGGTACTCCTGTTTTAATTAATTTTGTATATTGCTTGATAAAGACAAAGTACTCCCTGTTTTAAACGTCAAAATTTTTAAAAAAGTAATCGTTACGCATTTAATTGTGTCTGATACAAGTTCAGTTTGAATTATTAAAATTTGTAACTTAAGTTATTGACACTTATGTTTAGTAATTCTGTTGATTTCAAAAAATAATTTTAACATCTTAGAATATTAAAATAGGGCTGAATAATTTGAAAAATTGAAAATCCTTTAAAAATATTCCTTTCAAGGTGTGTCAATTTATGAATTTGAAAAATGGATGATAATGTTGATTTGCCATCTTATTAAATAGTAAATACTTACAATGTTATTTTTCCATAATTTTTTTTTTGATATTTTCGCAGGTGATGGAATTGGTAGAAAAATCTCAGGAAGAAGAGGTAATCTAGTAGAATTTTCAATTTTTGTTTATAAAGGGTTCAAACACCCTGCTGTATCAAATGAGGGGAAATTTATCGTTGTATTAGCTGACTGTTTATAATTTCCAACTGCAGAGGAATCTTTGAAGAAAATCTCTCTCTATTACAAAATTGAACTCTAGTCCTCCAAGTTATGCATACATGTAATTTGAAAGGCATTGATAAAATACACCTTATTTTAATAATGAGCTCTTCCAATCATAGTTCTACATTACATATTGATAGAGAGTATGCATGTGTGGATGAGTTCATTTGGAAATTGAGGGGTGTTAAATAGATGACTAGTGCACTACATTGTCTTCTAAATCTTATAATAATTACTTTATCACCCTTAATTTTTGTTCAAATGGTAGATTCTAGAGAAATGTGAAGACATCAAGTGGCATTTTATTGGTCATCTTCAACGAAATAAAGTCAGTAAAGTTTTAAGTAAGTTTTTTTGTAAAATGTAAAACTCAAATTCTGCCAGTCTTGAATTAAAAATTTATATACTAGTTTGGTATATGTGATGATCTTTCTGAAACAGATAGTTCCACCCTATCAGTAATGTAAGTGATGATGGTGAAATATAAACAGAAGCTAAAGAAGTTAAAGCTCGTCCAATAGTTGTAAATATAAAAGGTGTAGGCTGATGATACTTCCCTCATTGCACACTGCATGTTTTGTCCATCTTCATTAGCCCAATCAGGTGCAAAAAAGTAGGATGTAAAACTCCTTGTCATTTCTGAGGTAGTCTTGTATCAATTTTGGTTGTCTTTTTTATTACTCTTTGATCATAAGAAATATTTAAAAGGAACCTGAAACATGTTACTCTTGGGTTTCACACTGTGTGATCTTCAGACAACTGACTAATTTTCAGGCTGAGTGCGACTCTTTGATTAATCTACCAAAACAACATTACATTCTCTTTAAGGGATGCTGTGTCTATATCATTGTCACATAGCCCTTATTATTTCAGTGGCACCCAATCTATATATGGTAGAAACAGTAGAGTCAGAGAAATTGGCAGGGGCCATGGATAAAAGTTGGAGTAAAAATAAATCAGAGAGGAAACTTGATATAATGGTACAGATAAACACTAGCGGTGAATCTAGTAGGTTTCATATTTTTACTCTTCTGAAATATATTACACCCTTGTTTCATCTTTTATAGGCCTTCTGTTCTGTGGGCTCATGTAGCATATGCCACGTTGTCATTGGTTTCATGCTGAGTAGCAAGTTGCTTTTGTTGTCTTCATTTGCCCATTAGGTGCAGAAGAGTAAGATGTAAAACACCATTCATTTCATTTCATTTGACATTGCTGTTATGCAAAACATTCATAGACAAGACAGTAGGTAACTTAGCAACAGGAAGTGTTGGAAGTGTTATGTTGTTCTGCTCTGTAGTTAAATAGGCTTATGGGATGTTGAGTTGGCTTTGATTGTGTTTTAATTGTAGACGAACGTAGATTGCATCTTTTTCCCCACAAAGATCCTGAGTACCCACTGACAGGCCTGTCTTCCATTCTACCCCTCATAAATAAAATACATGATTTTTTTTGACTCACTGTATATTATTTGGTAGCCTTACATGTTAATGTTTTAATTGTAGATAAACATGGATGTGAACCCGAGGATGTGATAAAGATTGTAGAATTTGTCCGAGAGAAATGTCCCAGTTTAAACTTTAAAGGTTTAATGACCATCGGCTCGTTTGATCATGATTTAACAAAGGGACCTAACCCTGATTTCCAGGTAATTTCCTTCTATCAGAACACTATTAAACAGGGATATGGGGGTCTAAATATAATATAGCAGATTTGCATAAAAAATGTCTTAAAGATCAAAATAGCAGTCAGACATTATGGAGCTCCTATTAGACATGACTGGCAAATAAAATCATATCAACAGCCCTGTATTTGAATGAGAATATTATTCTATTATCTAACTTTACAAATTGTATTAAAATGTATTTTGTAAAACTTCTATATTCATGCATAAAAAGAGTAAGGTGTTGTAAAAAATTATAGGGACCTAATTTTCGATCATATGACCACTATATGCGATAAAAACATGGTTTGCTGATATAAGTATTATATTTTGTAGAAATTATTAGAATGTAGAGATATAGTCTGTAAAGAAAGTAATATACCACCTGAAGATATCGAGATCAGTATGGGAATGAGTAATGATTATGAACACGCAGTAAGTAACAATGAAATAATATTATATACTCAGATTTGGATATTGACCGTCTCTCTTGGATCAACGTGTACTTGATATCTGATTGATCCTTACCATCATCTGACATTTTGGTTAGACTGTCAGTCATGTCTGGTTAAAACAGCCAACTCAACATCCCTGCAACAAACAGATGTGAAACAGACTGAACATGTAAAATTGGCTCTGTTAGTTGTCAGGTTGACTATTTAGGTAAAATATTCTATCGGTTGGGGGTTACTCTCCACAAGTTAATTGTGGTCTGATTTATATCGGAAAAGAAATTTTATTATTTTTCTAGATAGAGTTTGGATGTACCAATTGTATTTCTGTTAACAAGTTATTTGTGGTCTGATTTATAACTAAAAAGAATTCTATATTTTCAGATAGAGCTAGGTAGCACCAATGTCAGAGTAGGTAGTACCATATTCGGTTCCAGGAATTACCCTAATAAAACGGTACCAAGTGAAACTATACATGCTAATGGTGATATTGATATTATACAGTCTAAAATAGAGGATATCAAAGTTGAATAAGGTTGATATTGACTAGATGATATGTAATAAAGTTGAGATTAATAAGAACCACTATTATATATATATACTACTCCTTTCTTACATTTTAATTAGAGCACCTTTTCAATTCACATAATTATATTGATGTAAAACTCCATTCCTTTAAACAAAAACAATTTCAATCGCACAAACATAAATTCTAAATGTCATTCTTATTTATGTGGAATTTTTGAAAGAATATTTGGGTTGAGAAACCTAGTCTAATAGAGGCAATATATGAACAGGCGTTTTGTAAAGAGGCATTATTCAAAGAGGCACTAAACAAAGAGATGGTATAAAGGCAGCCATTTTGTAGAGAGGCATTATTTAGAGAGACACTGTACAGCTCTACAATTTATGTGTTGAAAACTATTCTAACAGTGAAATTATTTTGTTATTGTAAATATTGTATTTAATAGAAATTATTTTTTTGTAAAATGATTATTACTATGTTTGTGTAAGTCTTTACTGACACACTCCTGATAAATCTCCCATTTAAAAATATAAAAACTTCAATATTCCCATGTAAATTCTATTTATAATCCTGTTAAGTAGTCGAGTCTGAAACTCTTGATCACTAATTGCCATGTATTTTGCATTTATCATTGTAAACTTTTTAACCTTTTGCCTTTGCCTAATGTAAATTGTTGAAACATTGTGTACAATAAAACTCAGTAGTATACCATATAAACATACAAGAGATGTAAATTGTTGAAACATTGTGTAAATTAAACTCAGTAGTATACCATATTATAAACTGATGATTAATAAAAATATAATATATTAAAGGGAAATAACTATTTTGTTGTACCATGATCTGTGTGAGGTACTCCTAGAGAATAAGCTGTTAAAGTCTATTGTTTAATTTAATTAATTATGTTTTTGAATAAAGATGTTGATTGAATTTTTATTTTGTTATTTGTAGTCTTAGTTTTTTTGTTCCTAGAAATTACTTCCCTTTAGTCAACATCACGTGCCCGGAAGTTTATAAATTTCACCTTCACTGTTATCCAGACGTGTTTTCCAATTGCCTTTTCGATGAACAAAAGTCTGGACAATCTTACGATGATATCGGCCATTTTTATTATGATGAATAACAAGAAATAAAATAGTGTTTCGAAATCTTAAATTTTAGGGCGTTGAACTGGCAGAATAGTTTTGAAAATAGGAATATCGATAATTATATAGGCCACCCTCGATGTCTGGTCAAACTTTGCAGGTTGGTACTTTTTCAAAATAATAGAAAGGAAACGGAATGTCAAGTTTTTTGTTGTTTATCTTCTCCTCCGGTTCACGAATGTTGATTTGACATTTTGTCACAAGACCGTACATAATCACTATAATGATTAATCCACAGGATCAAAAATTCTTCTGAATTAATATAATTGCTTCCTACTACAGCAAGGTGTATCCTGAATTCTTTGGCAAATTTAAGAGACTTCTAAACAACGTTATTTTAAATAAATTATCATTGATAGACACCTTCAAACATCCCTTTACTTTAAGTTTTTGATTTGAAGGACCGGTACTGAAACAGGAAGAATTAGGCCTAACCTGATCTGATCCAAGCAGTCAATCATCTTTTGACTGTCATTTTTTGGGCACTATTGATGAGCAGTTCCATAAACCAGTTGTCTTCTCAAGGGTCAAGGCCTTAATAGATTTTGTACTCATTTGACTTTTGAAACCAATGAAAACACTGACCCCTGGGTTTAGGACTAAATAGGATTCAAACCACTTGTGCCTAATAAGGAGTAGGCCCGTCTTGAACATAAAAGATGACATCCAACATGCTCATAAAACTAGCAGACATTGCAATCTCGCAATAAAGCATATCTAGTAGTATTTAACAAGGTGAAAACATCCTAGTGGAGAAATAGTTCCATCCAAATAGTACTTCTAGATGTTGAAGTGATTAAGCCTACAATACAGTAAGAACACTTTCCTAGACATTGCTTCTACTTGCATTTTCATCTAAAGTTAGTTAGATTACATACATTGATAAATCCTTTGATACCAAAATTCAAGTGTTTGGTACTGTACAATTCCTATTTAAAGATATAGGCCCTCAAAAAATGAAGAAATTCAGAGAAAGCCTTATAAACACACTGAAAAAAAAAATCACTAAATTCTAAAAATATCCTTGCATTTAATTTGTTTACCTGAAATTGTTCTACTAAAATACATGTAATTATTATAGAATTTTCTGACTTCTTGGTCACTAGGTCTTCACTTTAACCCTGTGCCAGTGCCTTCTGTTGAATAGTAACTTGTTGCCTTTCAACCACCCTAATCTCTACAATTAGTTAACACTGCTTTAACCCTGTACCAGTGCCTTCTGTTAAATAGTAACATGTTACCTTTCAACCACCCTAATCTCTACAATTAGTAAACACTGCTTTAACCCTGTACCAGTGCCTTCTGTTGAATAGTAACATGTTACCTTCAACCACCCTAATCTCTACAATTAGTTAACACTGCTTTAACCCTGTACCAGTACCTTCTGTTAAATAGTAACATGTTAACTTTCAGCCACCCTAATCTTTAATCCAACCACCCTAATTCCTAGTCATTTAGAATGCATTTGAACATATCCTAAAATAAAAGACTGAAATAGTTACCAAAAGCTTATCTATAAAGCTACTGACTGAGTAAGATTGGTTATAAAACTGATCAACACAATGGTACTGGGTATTCCCCTGTCTGGTAGTAAGTATCTATTTATGGTAACAGTGACTCACTCTCATGGGTACCTGTAAGTTTGTTTACATCACATGATATTTCATCAAAATACTCATTACCAATCATCACGAGGAATATTTGACTTTTATGTGAAAATATTGACAACAATTGTCATACCTGGGCGAAATTTGTTCTATAAGGTTGTGTTTCTGACTGAAGATTCTAAATTTGATCGAAATGCCGGAACCTGTTCAATTTGGTCAAAGGATTAATGGAAGGGGTGCTTATTATGCTGGCGTAGCTTTGATGGTAAAAACTTCAAATTTCAATGTCAATTCTGGGATTTTTTAATTGTTTAGCTTAAAATGATAATTTTTCTACCTAATATAAATTAACAAATGATGTTGAGATAGCTAATTTGTGTAGTTTTACTGTTTCTTTTCAATTTCCTGTCTTCATTAGCCCATAAGGTGCAGAAGAGTAGGATGTAAAACTCATTTTATTTCATTTCTTTTTAAATTTGTGTTTATATAAAACTCTTGTGTATATTTGAAATGGTTATGATACTTTCCTGCAGCTCAAGTTTTGAAAACTTGAAAAATATGACAAAAGTTGTCTCCTGACAAATTTTCCTCCATTGCATATGACATAGTGTTGTTCTTCATTATCCCAATACAGTGCAGGAAAATTGGACATAGTTCTCTGCATTTCTGTTTCATTCAGTGAGGTGCACTGTTTAAAAGATAGTTTTCTGGGCGTGATGATTAATTTTCTTTTGTTTTATTTTTGCAGAAGGCCATTGATTTGGTGACGAAAGCCACAGAAGAAGATAAAAATAAAAATTACGAAGAAGCTTTGAGACTTTATGAACATTCAGTAGAATATTTTCTACATGCTATTAAATGTAGGTATAATCTTTGACAAGATATATTTTACCGAGAAAAAAATATATAACTGATATTAATATTAAATATTTTTGTTGATATCTGTATAATAAGGAAGTGTTAATTCTGTTGTAACTTGCTAATTCTCACAGTCTTCACTTCAAATGGATTGATAAATTTGGGCCCATCTTTATTAAGCCAGTACAGAAGAATAGGGTAAATAACTCCGTTCATTTTATTTTTGTCTTCATTTCATTAATTTGGGACCTGGATGTTAACTCTTTACAACTTTATCTTCAATTCAGCTGCCACTTAAGATTTAAAGAAAGATTCATGGTCTTTTCTGAATTGGTCTTAGTAGGATGTTTTTGTAGATTTGTCTTTTTAGATTTGATGCATTAACAAGCCGGGGATGCAACTTGTCGAAATGATTTAAATGTAAAAAGACTTGCTAATTATACAGTTAAATTATAAACCATAGCTTTAGAAATAATCATGTTAATTTGTGATGCTTTGTCCTACAGATGAAGCACAAAGTGATAAGGCTAAAGTCAGTATACGAGCTAAATGTGTCCAGTATTTAGATAGAGCTGAAAAACTAAAAGGTTTTTTGAAAAAAGACGGCAAGAAGAAAGTTTTAGATGGTGGTGGATCTAGTAGCAATAAGTAAGTTGAAATCTTGTTTTGATTTATAGAGTTCACAATATAGCCCATCTTGGCTTTGGATAGTTTAAAGGGAAGAAAATATTTGGAATGTTTGATACAATCATTGGAAGGGTTACTAGAGCTATTTACACGAAGGTCCTTTAGAGAAAATCCTCTGATTTTGATATTTTATTCTAGAGATAAAGCAGAATCATCTGATGAAGATTCAGATAAAGATCCAGAAAAAAAGAAATTTCAAAATCAACTTTCAGGTATGTAATTGTAAATTTGTAAATTTTATAAGTTTATTCTAAGACACAGTATCACTTTAACCTGCCTGTTATCCAAGAATTCAGATTACCAATATTGTCTGTATAATAATCAGAGGCCATTGTAATGGAAATTTATATAAATTTTTCCTGTCAATAATTTGATAGAATATTTGAAATGTTTCTGTGTAATATTCTAGGAGCCATAGTGATAGAGAAGCCGAATGTTAGTTGGGAAGATGTTGCAGGATTAGAAGGCGCTAAAGAGGCGCTGAAAGAAGCTGTTATTTTACCTGTTAAATTTCCTCATCTTTTCACAGGTAATTGCATTCAATATTTTAAATTATATCACAAATTCCCAGAAAACAATTTAAAATATATTACTATTGTCCTATCAACTAACGTATCAGCTAAATGTCTTCCTCAGAAACACTTCAGTAATTTATGATCACATTTTATTCGTCTTTATTATATCCAAAGTTTCAAATCATAAAGGTTATGTTATTCTAAACTTTGGATAAGTCATAGGACAATAATCTTAGACTACTGAAGAAGACAACATAAAAGTGTATTTTTTTAATATTTTCTTTCCTCAAAATTCTACTGCATTATGTCTTGGCTACTTTAAATAATTCAGATTTATGACATCTTTTAAATCTTTACTTTTTTCCGATATAGCTAGCTTTACCAGAGAAAGTTACTTGACTATTTATTTAGTAGAATTGATTTTGAGTTTATGTTTGTTTTTTTATTATTTTACCAGGTAATAGAAAGCCATGGAGGGGAATCCTGTTATTTGGTGTAAGTATTAAATCCTGACATTTTATTGATCTATACTTCACTGGCAAATATAACCAAATAGAATAATATCAAACAATTTCTTATAAACTGAAAATTTGTGTCTAGTATTCCAGTCACCTAGTTTGATAATCATAAGACTTATTTAAGATGAAGTCATATCAATAAATCAGATAACTGTATTTCCTAGAATATAAACTTGTACACTCTGTTATCAACATCTTAACTTAAAACTATTTAACTTGTTATCCTTTATAATATTATTCATTGCTTGATAAAGACCAGAGAACACTGGTTGAAACGTCGCTCAAATAAAGTTAGTAATTGTAATCCATATTGCTTGATAAAGACCAGAGAACGCTGGTTGAAATGTCGCTCATATAAAGTTAGTAATTGTAATCCATAAGAATTAGTTCTATTATCCGACACTTTTACTAAATGTCATTTCAAGATTGTTCCAAACAGAACATTCTTCTCAATTAAGTACCTGTTTGAAGAGGTATTCTTGCTTCTCTCACTTCCTTTTAATATCAAAATTTTCAAATTCTAACCCTAAAGAAATTGGTTACATATGAATTCCTGTTTTGTATTTTTAGCCTCCGGGTACAGGTAAATCATACCTCGCTAAAGCTGTAGCCACAGAAGCCAATAATTCTACGTTTTTCTCCGTATCTTCATCAGATTTAGTTTCAAAATGGTTGGGAGAATCGGAAAAGTAAGTAAAATATTTGTTATTGTCAGTAATGCGGGTCAAAATGGCATACAAAAATAATACCAGACCATTGCCAATATGTGTACTGCAGGCTGTGGATGTTCAAGATCTCTTTGATAGTTTGTAGAGCAGGTTAATGCTGCTGTCCTGGTATAATTTACCCTCATTGCACAGTGCATGGTGTTGTCTGTCTTTATATTAAGATGGGGAAGTTAAACTATAATCTTTATTGTAGATTAATCCAAAAGCTTATTTGGTTAATTTGTTTTGCCCATTTTAGATCAGTAAAAACATTTTTCATTCATTCATTCTAATTACTACAGATTCATTCATTCCTTCCCTCCATTACAGATTAATTCATTCCTTCCCTCCATTACAGATTCATTCATTCCTTCCCTCCATTACAGATTAATTCATTCCTTCCCTCCATTACAGATTCATTCATTCCTTCCCTCCATTACAGATTCATTCATTCCTTCCCTCCATTACAGATTCATTCATTCCTTCCCTCCATTACAGATTCATTCATTCCTTCCCTCCATTACAGATTAATTCATTACAGTAGAACCTGTATTCAGAGACCACTCAAGGGAATATTCAAAAACGGTCGCTGAGTGAAGGTGGCCTCTTAAGAGAGGAACTGCAAGACCATTTCGTTTTGACATTTTTGAAATCATAGAATCTTACTTTTACTCATACATGTATAGTTACTACTGCTTTTGCATGCTATCTCCTATCTACCCACGGGATACTCTATTTTGTCGTATTTTATTTTCTATTAGATACCAAAGTTCTTACAGTTATTATCGTTTTCAAAGTCAAAATTCTCTACCTTAAATCAATAAGATATCCTTCTTTACTTGCATTTTAATTGCCCGGTAACACGCTTAATTCTATTTTCACCTGATTAATATGTTTTTATAACAACATCCGGTATACCCTACTTTCGCTTTCTGATCAAATTTACGGTAGTCTAAATTTTACCAAAAACGAAATATTGAAGCCTTTACAGTACTTTATAATAATTGTCAATACGATGATATCTTTCAATATTAATCAGCAACAAGGTATAAAATTAATCTGTAGAAGATTATTTAATTACCGATTAGCGATAATCTCATTGAATATCACCGACGCGTGAACGTGATTTTTGTTACGGGAGATAATCAAAAGTGTCATGGTCGCTTAATTGAGTTATTTTAATCAATTGGGAGTGTAAATACATGGCCGCTGGTCGCCTAATGAAGGTGGCCGCTTATTAGTCGATAATTACATTGAAAACTCGTAGGGGGGAGCTTATTGAAGGTGGGCTCTTAATAAAGGTGGTCGTATGAGCAGGATATACTGTACTTCCCTCCATTACAGATTCATTCATTCCTTCCCTCCATTACAGATTAATTCATTCCTTCCCTCCATTACAGATTAATTCATCCATTCTTCCATTCATCCTTTCTACTACAGGTTCATTTATTCATTCATTAACTACCTCTATTACAGATTAGTTAAAACATTATTTGACCTAGCCAGAGAACAGAAGCCTAGTATAATATTTATTGATGAGGTAGATGCTCTATGTGGTTCACGTAGCGAGAATGAATCCGAATCTGCTCGTAGAATAAAAACGGAATTTCTGGTTCAGATGCAGGGTGTAGGTAATGATAATGATGGGGTACTTGTTTTAGCTGCTACCAATATTCCTTGGACATTAGATTCAGCTATCAGAAGAAGGTAGGCACAGCGATAAATAAAATAGAGTGAGTGAGTGAGAGGCTAACCTGGTGGTCTAGTGTAGTCCTGAATACGTTAAGATAATACCTTTGTTTTCCCCTGTCATTGATGCAGTTGAAAGCCTCGAGTTGTTTGAATGGGACAATAAAACAAAGCCCTGCTGGCTACAAGCTGTAACACATTCAATAACTATCAACAGTTTGAAATCTTAAAAAGGAGTAGATAATGCTGCTGGTCTGGCAAATTTTCACTCATTGCACCATGCATGATGTTGCCATTCTTCGTTAAAAAGTAGGATGTAAAACTCCATTCTTTTTAATATGTTGTAAGATAGGATGAGTTATTACTATGATGGAATATATTTTGTAGATTTGAAAAGAGAATCTATATACCTTTACCAGAAGCCAATGCTAGGACGGCCATGTTTAAGTTACATATGGGAACTACACCTAACTGTATCAGCGAGGAGGAATATAGACAACTTGGTGTTAGAACGGAAGGGTGAGTTTTTAATCTGTTTAAAATTATAAAGCTTTAGAATTGACATGAAATTTAAGTTTTTAAGAATGGTCAATATGAGTATATATTCATCAGTGAACTTACCTGGTGTCATAAAGTAACAGAATACCTTAAAATCTGGGAAATCAATTTATAAAGCAGTTTTTAATAATCAGTTGTATTTTCATGGATAATTACTATTTTGGGGGGTTTATTGGATTAGATAAGGATTCTGTTATCTCATTAACATATGTGAGTGTTATTATGCTAAAAGTGCTTGGATAATTTATCGGATTATATTATGATTCTGTTATGTTATTTATAGCATATCAATGGCAAATATTTGGTCAAGGACCCGCTGGTAGAAATGATCCTTAACTGTGAACCTAAGTTGTTAGCCTTGTGAAATATAATTCTTTCATTTTGTTTGTATTCTAGTTTTTCTGGAGCAGATATTAGTATTGTAGTCAGAGATGCTTTAATGCAGCCAGTCCGTAAAGTTCAAACTGCTACACATTTCAGAAGGGTGAGTATTTTCTCATTCTCTCAGTATTCTTGTGACCATAGAGAATGATGTCTGAGTATTTTACTAAGTTTTCAAGTTAGTTGAAGTAAACCACATGGTGTCATAAAGTAATAAAATCTGGAAAATCAATTTATAAAGCGGTTTTTAATAATCAGTTGTCTTTTCATGGATAAATTACTATTTTGGGGGGTTTATTGGATTAGATAAGGATTCTGTTATCTCATTAACATATGTGAACATATGTGAGTGTATAGTTTTATTATGCTAAAAATGCTTGTCTAACCATGTGTATTTGATCGCTGTTGGTCGAAGGTTTACAGCATGCAGCATAGATCTGATATCATGCTCTTCCATCTGTTGAAGTCTTTTTAAAACAACATTATATTGCTGTATATTTCCAGGTTCGTGGACCCTCTAGAGATGACCCCAATAGATTAGTAGATGACCTTTTGACCCCATGTTCTCCTGGAGCACCAGGTGCTATTGAGATGAGCTGGGTACAAGTAGATGGTGAAAAATTGTTAGAACCTATAGTTTCTATGGTAAGTTTGACAATACATTGTAGAAACTAATAGAGATATTATATGATGAAGTTGAACTGCTGTTTCAATAGATAGAATATCTCTATATATGCCTAAGATGTGTCCTGTAAGCACAGGTTGTGGATACAGAAATATCTGGATTGAATTACACTACAAATCAACCAAGTTACTATAAATATTTGCACTATGATATGCAGTTTTCTTGAACTACAGTTTACAGCTTTGGTGCTAAACTTGTTTTGAAATTGAATTTAATTGAACAGTAAATTGACAGTCCTTAAGCAATACTTACTTTAACTATCACAAAATACAGTTTTGATTGTAAATCAGCAAGGAAAAGAAAGAAAGAAACAAAGAACTATATTTTTCCATGATTACAACTTGGGTTCACGAGTCCGCCGTGACAGGGATCCTTTCTACCAACTGGTCCTTGGCAAAACCTCTTGGCATTGATCTTTCCCGGATTATCCATACCCATTAACAGCTGGGTGGACTGGAATTATGAGTGAAGATGACTTATTCAAGGATAACGAGTTTGTTAAGGACAATGACAAAAGAATTGTTTTTGAAATTCAGCCAAGTGAAGGACGAATTTCTTGAGCCTTACAATTAAATGTCAGTAAATTTGGGTTTATATTATATAAAATATGTTTTTGAATTATTTTTCAGAGTGATATGATGATGTCCCTTTCTACGTCAAAACCAACTGTAAATGAGGAAGATTTACATAAACTGAAAAAATTTACCGAAGATTTTGGTCAAGAGGGATAAAATACGTTAATTTTTAAACTCTGTTATTTATATAATTAATTGTAAATTTTACTTCATGTCATGAGATATTTTGATCTTTCAAATGTATCTGAGTCATATTGGGGAGTTTTACCTTTGATAACATAAGCTGATATTCTCTCTTCTTTAATACATATAAATACATTGTGCCACTTTCTGTCATTTTTTAACTTATTCATCAATGAAGAAGTCTATTAAAGAGATTGTAAAGAGGTTTTCTATATTTTGCATGTATATCTGGGACACTGATAGCATCAATTTGCACCATTCTAATTTTTAATCGGTTGTCAGTAATTCCTGCAATTCCACAAAAATTAAGTGTTTGATAACGTCACTTATTATGAAGGACCTTATATGATGTAAGCAAATATTAGATTTGTGACATCATCAAACACTTAGTTTTAGTGGATCTGATTGAAAATTGGAATGGAGCAAATCAATTGTGTCCCTTGATAAACAAACCAAAGTTAAAAAACCTCTTTGTAACCCTCTTTACACTACATTAGGTTCCTATCACATTCCTGACTGTTAGGCCTGCCTGTTGAGAGAATCAACATAATGAATCACAGGTTAGCCATTTGAAATGACATCTGCATCTTTCAGAGATCAAGATTGTGTAAGAGATAGATCACAAGAAAAAAAATCAGAAACTTGAACCTTGTTTAGACATTTTTTCCAAAAAATTTGACCATTTTTTAAAAAGTACAAATTGACTGATAATTTACACCAAAATTGAAACCCCTGATCCTTGTAACTCTAATTTTTTCTGTTGTTAGCATATTCTAAAAATATCAGGTGTATTTTGTGATCCACAGAAGTGCTGGAAGTGAAAGTTGATTGTATTTGATTGTCAAGTCTTAGAGCTCAAACGTTATTAGTAATAGCCTATTCTATTCTTATTTTCAACTGTCGAGGGATCTTTAACATGCACAGTCTGTTGTACTGTTGTGGCACACCGTTACATAATTGGATACAGTAATAGTGCTCATTGTTGTCATCATTTTTAAAGTCTCAGAAATGATGATGATAATGATGATGATAATGATGATGATAATGATGATGATGATGACAATAATGATTATGTAAATATTTGTTTGTGATTGATTATTTAAATGTTAATTTGTTTAATTAATGAAGGTGTGTTATTTTGGATTTATGCTGTAGAACTGGACTTTGACTTATTGGACTGATTTTGATATCGACTTGATTCTAGTTTTTTTCAACTGATTCAGACAAAAAATACTGTCTGATTTAGACTGATTCAGACGTGAAGTACAGCCTGACTCAGACCAAAATAATAGACTGATTTTGACACAGTCTGTCTAGATATTGTCTGCTTCAGACACAACCACAGACTGATTTTAGATAATTTATTTATTTAGACCGATTCTGAAATAACTATTAACTGATTTAGTAGGTCTGAATTAGAAATGTTTTAATTTATCATAATTTACTATAAAAGTATCATTTAAATGTTGATAAATTAAGTCCTGCTGTTTGGTAGTGTAGTTAAAAGTCACAAATTTTTAGATTGAGTCTTGGTCAATCAGTAAAGAAAGTCATATATGGATGGAATATTGACCAGTGTAAAGATGTATAATAGAATTCTATAAATAAATAAATAATTATTGATAATTAGTACATGATCAAATATATTGATACACAGCCTGGTTGCCTAGGAACATGATTAAAACAGAAGTCTCATTTTGAATGAGAAATAGAGATTAAGGTGGTTGAAAGGTAACAAGTTACTATTCAACAGAAGGCACTGGTAGAGAGTTAAAGCAGTGTTTACTAATTGTAGAATTAGGGTGGTTGAAAGTAACAAGTTACTATTAACAAAGGCACTGGTACAGTAAAGCAGTGTTTACTAATTGTAGATATTAGGGTGGTTGAAAGTAACAAGTTACTATTCAACAGAAGGCACTGGTACAGAGTTAAAGCAGTGTTTACTAATTGTAGAAATTAGGGTAGTTGAAAGGTAACAAGTTACTATTCAACAGAAGGCACTGGTACAGGGTTAAAGCAGTGTTTACTAATTGTAGAGATTAGGTTAGTTGAAACGTAACAAGTTACTATTCAACAGAAGGCACTGGTACAGAGTTAAAGCAGTGTTAACTAATTGTAGAGATTAGCGTAGTTGAAAGGTAACAAGTTACTATTTAACAGAAGGCACTGGTACGGGGTTAAAGTGGTGTTTACTATTGTTAGTGTTAATATGTTAAAATGAGAGTACATAGTCTTTCTAACATAGTACTTCTATTTTTCTAACATATACCTAGTGGAAGTATTATTTTTGGTTCGATTTTAAAGTGTTTACACCATATAGTGAGATATTGTTGGTTAGGATTAGCAGACTACCAGCTGGTCCTATTGGCATTGATCTTTCCCTGATTATCTGTATCCATCTAGATTGTGATAATTGATAGTAACAGGTGCTTGTTGGTGGTGTGTATATTAACAAGGCCCAGGCTATGTATTAATAAAATTGTTTGAATATAGCCTACCATTTTGTATCATACATTCAAGTTGTAAATAAACCATATTATTGTCATCTGACTTCTTATTACATGTACTCTCTGATTGGGATTTTCGAGGCACCAGTGGCTCAATGAGTTGGACATTTACTAGCTAACCGAGGTTCAATTCCTGACTTAAGAAGTGGGGATGCGGGGAGGTGTTAGGGGGCTGTAGATTTAGTAGATTTTGACCCCTTTGGAATTGTTTTCAACAAATGCTCTGCTGCATTGAGACCCCTCTGTAAGTTAATCCAAATATATATTGTAAATATTTTTTGGGGTGTGGCTCTCTTATGGGTGGGGGACCAAGGAATTTGTTCTGTGTTAGTTTAGCCACTGGCAATAAGTTATAATGTTTCTTCTCTTTAACCTGGTTTAGAACTCCCCAGCAGCCAAGCCCCTTCATGTGTGACTAGACGCACTGCTGCTCTCACAGCATTTCAGTATTTTGAATATCAGTTGTTACCCCTCAGTCCAGCTTCTATTAGAACCACAGGGTTCACCACTCATGTGATACCTTTTTAAACTATCAATTAAAAGAAATAATTGAAATTGATATTTCTGGGTGATTAGTTATTCAAATTAATCAAGGTGAAAAGTTCAAATAATCATCATTTACATGGGTCATTAAGTTTAAAGGGAACCACACCCCCTGAGTAGGCCTACTCTGTCCCAAGCTGCAGAATCTTGATCTACCTGTGCCCTTTCAGAGATTCACTGTTTGAAAAACAATGTTGAGAGAGCAATGCACTTTCTCTATATTTTTCGAGGAAGTATCCCTTTAAATTTCTTGTGTTGGCGGGAATCCCCTGTTACTAAAATAAACTGGGATATACCTGACCTTCACCTCACCTTAGTAAATCATAAACAAGTCGAAGTACGGCGAGGACTGATTGTTTCGTGAAATTGATTGATTTCAGCTGTGATTTAAGCTATAAAAACCATCAAGCATCATGTTTCAAATCACCGAGCACAGATTGGCAGGATTTTCCAGACGATTGGGACCATTGTTGAGGAAGAAAACCAAAATTTCCAAGATGTCAGTGCGGACGAAAGTGTTGTCTGTAGAAAACATGAACCCTCATATCAAGAAAATGGAATACGCAGTTCGTGGTCCGATTGTTATTCGAGCTGGAGAAATAGAAGCAGAACTGCAAAAGGTTTGTATGGCTTAGTCAAAATCTTAGACGAAAGGGGTTTCGCTACTGGCTTTGTAGGCCTGTTGTATTTTGGGATCAGGAGCAAAGGATCTCTACTGCCATGGCCAAACGTCTTTATTTCATTAACACCCTCTCCATTCTTAAGCTCTTAAAAAGCAATAGAAGGATTAAAAAAATGTGATCTGAGACTACAGAGGTGTTTCTGAGGAAGGTTTTTTAGATAGTTTTATTTTGGCAAGATCTATTTCATCATTTGGGTAAAGCATGCTTTTCAAGGCCAAAGCTAAAGGACAAATATTTCCCATTTGATAACATATGATGAACCATAGAGTAAACTTTTTTCTCTGATTGTTATAAGTCAATATTTTAAAGACAAACAAGGGCCCTAAATATTGTCTGGAGTTAATATTTTTTCTCTGAATGCTATTATCCTTTCGATCAATATTAATAAAGGAAAGGACAACAAAGAGTTAAGACCAATCATGTTAATAACTAGCTTATACTGTAGGCTTGGAATAGTTAGGGGTATGTTATTTGTGTGACAATTTGGTCTGGGGTGACCCAAGCTAGTCAAAGCCATGTTTTAACAGAAAGAATATTGTATAAATTATATAAATTATTTATTTGACAAGGATAAATATTAAAGTTCAATTTCTGTTAAAAGCCAACCCAGTAATTGTACCAAAGCTTGTATCTGTCTTATCCCTGTAGTAAATATTGTAACAGTTAGTGTATATGCATTAAAAAACTTCTGGTGTTTTGGGTTTTGAGATAATTTTTATATGATATATTCATGTTTAAAAACCCAGAAACAAAACTCCTACAGGGGTGTAAAACTTATTTATTTCTTATAAAGGCACAGAAAAGTAGGGTGTAAAACTCTATTTTAAATTTCTTAAACAAGACACAGAAAAGTAGAGTGTAAAACTCTAGTTTATTTCTTTAACGCACAGAAAATAGGGTGTAAAACTCTAGTTTATTTCTTAAACAAGACACAGAAAAGTAGGGTGTAAAACTCTAGTTTATTTCTTTAACAAGACACAGAAAAGTAGGGTGTAAAACTCTAGTTTATTTCTTATAAAGGCACAGAAAAGTAGGGTGTAAAACTCTAGTTTATTTCTTTAACAAGACACAGAAAAGTAGGGTGTAAAACTCTAGTTTATTTCTTTAACAAGACACAGAAAAGTAGGGTGTAAAACTCTAGTTTATTTCTTTAAACAAGACACAGAAAAGTAGGGTGTAAAACTCTAGTTTATTTCTTTAACAAGACACAGAAAAGTAGGGTGTAAAACTCTAGTTTATTTCTTAAACAAGACACAGAAAAGTAGGGTGTAAAACTCTAGTTTATTTCTTAAACAAGACACAGAAAAGTAGGGTGTAAAACTCTAGTTTATTTCTTTAACAAGACACAGAAAAGTAGGGTGTAAAACTCTAGTTTATTTCTTTAACAAGACACAGAAAAGTAGGGTGTAAAACTCTAGTTTATTTCTTTAACAAGACACAGAAAAGTAGGGTGTAAAACTCTAGTTTATTTCTTTAACAAGACACAGAAAAGTAGGGTGTAAAACTCTAGTTTATTTCTTTAACAAGACACAGAAAAGTAGGGTGTAAAACTCTAGTTTATTTCTTTAACAAGACACAGAAAAGTAGGGTGTAAAACTCTAGTTTATTTCTTTAACAAGACACAGAAAAGTAGGGTGTAAAACTCTAGTTTATTTCTTTAACAAGACACAGAAAAGTAGGGTGTAAAACTCTAGTTTATTTCTTTAACAAGACACAGAAAAGTAGGGTGTAAAACTCTAGTTTATTTCTTTAACAAGACACAGAAAAGTAGGGTGTAAAACTCTAGTTTATTTCTTTAACAAGGCACAGAAAAGTAGGGTGTAAAACTCTAGTTTATTTCTTTAACAAGACACAGAAAAGTAGGGTGTAAAACTCTAGTTTATTTCTTTAACAAGACACAGAAAAGTAGGGTGTAAAACTCTAGTTTATTTCTTTAACAAGACACAGAAAAGTAGGGTGTAAAACTCTAGTTTATTTCTTTAACAAGGCACAGAAAATAGGGTGTAAAACTCTAGTTTATTTCTTTAACAAGACACAGAAAAGTAGGGTGTAAAACTCTAGTTTATTTCTTTAACAAGACACAGAAAAGTAGGTTGTAAAACTCTAGTTTATTTCTTTAACAAGACACAGAAAATAGAGTGTAAAATTCTCAAAATTATTTCTTGATTATGTAAATTTATTTCAGGGAGAAAAGAAACCATTCCCTGATGTCATTAGAGCCAATATTGGAGATTGTCATGCCACAGGTCAACAACCTTTGACCTTTATTAGACAGGTAGGTCACGTTGCCTTTAGAGAGTTGGGAATTGAAAAGAAAAAGAAACTTATGTCATTGTCCTTTCAAATTTACCCTTATTGCACACTGCTATAGGCTGTGCCTGTCGAAGATCCCATGACAGTTAGGGCAGAAGATAAGGGATTGTAGGTAAGGTTGTAACATTGCGGTTAAGCAATGCTACGAAAGCACAGGCACAGCCATGTAGGCATTACCTCCAGTGATAAGAGTATCGTATGTGCAGTTGTGCAAAAAAATATGGAATGAAAAGTTCAAGTAATCATCTATAATCTTTATAATCTGAAATGTAAAAAAATACTACTGGTTCCCACAGGAACATTAATATCAATGGAAATTATAATAAATGTTTTTTACTTGTGAAACTGAAAAGTTTAATGGAAAAAGGAAGAAAAGGAATTAGGCTTGTGTCCTGGCAAAATTTCTTGGCTTTGCTCAATTATACACTTCTGAAATTTAGGATTTTAAGCTCAGTTTTATTTGGTAATTTATAACAGGTATCAGCATTATGTGCCTATCCAGAATTACTGAAAGATCCTTCTTTTCCACGAGATGCCAAAGATCGGGCTCGTAGAATCCTAGATGGTTGTGGTGGACAAAGTATAGGTTCGTAAAGTTTATATTTATACCGTGTTTCACTGTAACAGGTGAGCTTCATTATACAGCTTTCTATTGTTCAAATTTCTACTGTGTTTCAATATAGACTGATTAATGAATTTAAAGTCACCTCTCCATACAAAGCTATTAGGATATTGTTAACCATGTCCCCATCTACCTAATTATTTTCAAGTCTTATTTATCCTTCCAAAATGCTGCCAATTTACACAATCCATCAAGAGAGTTCACAATGCAGTTTTATTTTGTTTGAAAATTTTATTCCCATATTTTTTTATTTTGCAAAAATGTTTATGCTATCCAATATTTCAGTTGACAGTTCAGTTTATGCTACGCCATGTAATAATGCTATATTTTAATGCTAAATTATAATGCTATATGTTATGTTATAAAGCTATGCTATATGTTATGTTATAAAGAATGCTATATGTTATGTTATAATGCTATGCTATATGTTATGTTATAATGCTATGCTATATGTTATGTTATAATGCTATGTTATATTATAAAGCATGCTATATGTTATGTTATAATGCTATGCTATATGTTATGTTTAGGATCATACAGTGACAGTTCAGGTGTGAAAGTTATACGCGAAGATACAGCTAAATATATCACAGAAAGAGATGGTCACCCTAGCAACTGGGAAGACATCTTTCTTTCAACTGGTGCCAGTGATGGAATCAAGGTAAGGATGAGTATAAACATATTGCAAATCCAACTTGGAGAAGTTTATGTCAACTAAAGCAATGAAGAAAGAACAATTAGAAAGGCAAAAAAGGAATCAATGTTAATGAGGAAGTCTCACAAAATGGTGTAAGGATGTTATTCTTGATGATTGAATTAAAATTAGATCAAATTTTATTTTGTTTTGCAAAGTTGTTGGTAACTTTGTCGTGCTAGGGCATGTATTATTTTCAGAGACAGGGATTTCTCCCGATTCAGTTGAGTGTAAGTGTAAAAAGGGGCATTCACTCTATTTACAATTATTCAGTGTAGTCATATTTAATTGATAATAGATGGTTTATTGTGGTTCTCTATATTTGTAGACGATTATGAAGTTATTGATGACTGGTGAAACAGGGAAGGGTAGAGCTGGTGTGATGATACCCATACCTCAATACCCCTTGTATACAGCTACTATAGCCGAATATAACGCTCATCCAGTAAGTCTTCATATTTTAAGGTCTAAAATACTTTATACTTAATATTCTTAGAATACTAAACTAGTTCCATTATTTACTTTTCTCTTTAAATGTATAAGAGTGTCTGGATTACCCATTCCACGTCGTTCCATTCCATTCCATTCTAATCCATTCCATTTCATTCCAATTCGATTCTGTTTTATTTATAGATTGGTTATTTTCTGAATGAAGATCGAAACTGGGCTCTGGATGTCAGTGAATTAAAGAGAGCTCTTGAAGAGGCTAAGCCACATTGTAAACCTAAAGCTATAGTTATTATCAACCCTGGAAATCCTACTGGTACGTCTCTTTTAAATCAGGTTAAACTTTCACCCCAGCTGTCATTCTACTGGCCATATGTTTACTTGATATATCTAAATGGTCAATATAGCAGCTGTTTCCATGCCAATATTAATGCTTTTTAGTCAAGTTACTAGAGATTTCTAGAATAACTAGTCACTGAGTGCAAGCTTATCCATTATAAAATTCCTTTCGCGGACTTCACTGAAATCCTTTGTTTTCAAAAAAAGTGAAATTACTACTACCTCAAAATATAAGATTTAAAATGATAAAATATTGAAACCTTGGAGAAAAAGTGTTACATATCATTACATATTATGACCCTTGTATCGCGATACGTATTGTATCGTGTCATGATTGGCAATACCCAGCACTAGCCATGAAATATTGAAAATGAAATGAAATGAATGGAGTCTTACGTCCTACTCTTCTGTGCCTTATGGGTTATTGAAGACGGGCAATGCCATGCAGTGTGCAATGAGGGAAATTTGCCATAACAGCTGCATTAGCCTACTCTTTTGCGATCCTGAAATATTGAGACAGCCCCACTGTAATTAAGTTTATAAAATAAAGTTTTTGAATCAATTGTTGTATTCTAGGTCAGGTTTTAACAAAAGAAAACATCGAAGCTGTGATCAAGTTTGCCAAAGAAGAAAACTTATTTTTGATGGCGGATGAGGTACGTACTTATAATGGGTGATAATCCAGATTTGTCCCCCCTGAGATAAAAGACTCCAGAGCAGAGTAGCATCAATGAAAGTTTTCTTTTGTATTCATTATCGTTTATGGTAGTGTTTTTGTAACTGAAATATTGACCTTATAAGGGAAATAATTGGCGTGATTTTTCTGAGACTTGTGTCTGTTTAAATATTACAGGTCTATCAACACAATATTTATGCTCAAGGTTCCAAGTTTTATTCCTTTAAAAAAGTTTTAACTGAGATGGGATCAAAGTACGATGACCTTGAACTAGCTTCCTTTATGTCAACTTCTAAAGGTTATATGGGAGAGTAAGTATGATTTATTTTTTACTCGCATGGTAATTTGTGTTATGAAAGACACCATTTTCTAGGTACTGCACTCAGGCTTTATTTGTCATCCCATTGGTTAATAATATCACATGATAACAATAGATCACATGACAATAATAAATAATAATATTTAAAGAAACAGTATGTTACAAAATTTACCTCAAGACTACAGTGGTGCAGATGTTAGCTAGCAAACTTAAAATTCCTGGGATAATTCCTTTGGATTATCAGCCTGGTTTTCCTGTCTTTTTGCAATGGATCATTCTGGTCAGTGGTCCAGAGTACAATCATAGGTTGAGGGATTTTCAGCCCAGAAGTGCTGGTTAGAGGGACGGAAAACATTAGGATGTAAAATTCCATGACATTTTAATTTATTAATCTTATTAAATTTATATTAATAGATGTGGTTTCCGTGGTGGATATTGTGAGGTCATCAACCTTGACCCTGATGTCAAGGCCATGTTATTAAAATCCATTTCTGCTAAATTATGTTCTTCAATAGCAGGCCAGGTAACATCCTTTCATTCACCTTGATGGCATTGAAGAGTAAATGCAGAAAGTGGTTGTGCAAAAGCTAGGGGCATTTTTTTGACGCCAGGCTGTAGCACAGTTAGTAAATCATTAGAATGGTGGTGATCGGTTCTATTCTCAGTCAGCATGTGATATGTGGGGGACCATTATTCAAGTCGATCTACCTGGATTTGTTTTTGGACCAGCTGGATGCTTGTTAACTTAATTTTTGTACAAAATGGTTAAATTTTCATGGTATTATTTTCCAGGCTGTGATGGATGTTGTAGTCAACCCACCAAAACAAGGGGAACCTTCTTATGATCTGTTTGAAAAGGTAGGAATAGCTAGTCACCATTTCTGCTTTACCAAAAGAGCATATGCATGTATTTATCAGTAGATAAACCGGCTGCCAACTTACATTGAATTTAATTCTGAGACACAGTATCACTTAAAATATTGTGTTAATATGAATTTATATTTTTTTGCAGGAAAAATGGATGGTGCTAGGTCAGTTGGCAGAGAAAGCTAAAATGGTGACGGAAACATTCAACACAATCGAAGGAATATCCTGTAATGAAGTACAAGGTGCCATGTATGCATTCCCTCAAATTAAACTTCCCCAAAAACTTTTGGAAGCTGCTAAGGTAAGTATTGTTTACATTGGTTCTTACGCTATGTTTCCTTCCATCTGTTGTGAGGCGTTGAGGACAGGTGTAACGATGTAAGCTGGAAAATTACAAACTTACATCATATATACTTTTCTGTAGCATAACGAAATCCAAATGCTTAATTAGTTTAAATGACCTGGAATAAGTATCTTGAATAGAATCTTCACTCATTATTCCAGTGGACCCAGTTGTAACCTTGGAAAGATCAATTCCAAGAGGTTTGGCCAAGAAGCAGCTTTCAAGAGAGAATCCTTAAGTGCGAATCTAAGTTATATTTCAAAATATTGTTTGTTTGATTTTGGCTACACCCAAATTTTGTTTTTTTCCAGGCTAAAGGGCAGTCCCCAGATGCTTTCTACTGTTTTAATTTACTAGAAGAAACTGGTATATGTGTGGTACCTGGTAGTGGGTTCGGACAGGTAGAGGGCACGTACCATTTCAGGTAAAAACTTTAGGTTAAAACTTACCTGTTTGAAATTTTATATTCCGTCTTCATTAGCTAGTAAGGTGCAGAAGAGTAGGATGTAAAACTCCATTCATTTCATGTTTCATTTGAATTTTATAATCTTTGTCTGATTGACTTGCACTGGAATGGCAGTTCAAAAACAGAGTCTCCATCTAATCATACAAGTTGACTAAGAATGATATAAATGAACAGTTCATTCCATAAGTGGTTTAACCTGTGTTTCATAATTTGTACAAAATTAATCTTTTTAAATTACTGAATCAGCATTGATTTTGAATTGATGTGCAATATTTGGCATTATGAAACCCAAGTCAGATCTTCTCTTACAGTCTTTTTATATACTATTGTCTTGACATTTCAGCTAAATGCCTTCTTTGGAAACACTTCAGTAGTTTATGATCACATTATTCTTGTCCATCTATTACTTATTCAAGGTATATTTTTACTTCAGGACCACGATATTACCTCCAGTTCAGAAACTTGGTGAAATGTTGGCAAGATTCCGTGATTTCCATCTTCAATTTATGGAGAAATATCAGTGAAGAGAGAAAGATAGAGTGAGAGTGTTTTAGTGAATGGTGTATATCAGTGCTTCTCAACGTGTTTATGAGATTCTCCCCTAGGCGAAATGTATTGTAACTTTTCAATCCCTGAGGGTCAATATGGACCCCGGTTGAGAAGCACTGGTGTATATGATATGATCTAGAGAAGGGGTTATCAGGTACATAATTTTAAGCGCCACTTTTCGTATTTGAGAAAACCTGTTTGGAAAAAGACAATGGAATTTCTTATTAAGCTTCAGGTAGGGTAGGGAAGGGGGGTAGGGGTCACAGAATTGTCAAGATGGGCTTACAGGCAAATTTTCCGTTTTTAAATTGATATTAAATTTGATAAAGGGTGGCCAAAACCTTGTTTGCTTCATTTCTATGGGAGCCTAGAAACACATTTTAAAATTTAGGAAACTAGATTTTATTACTATTACTATATATTATTTATATCTAACATTAAGTTATAGAATGTTATAAGATGAAATATGGTATGTGGAGAAAGTGCTATTATAAGAATGCTATGTTTAAATATTGTATATTTTTTAACCTGATGTTATTGTTATTGTTTTAAAGCCAACTTCCTGAAGCACAGGCTATGGATTTATATAGTATTAGATTTTGTATTCACGTCACCATGATTATTCTCTTATTAAAAAGTGCTTTGATTAAAGTGCTTCGTTAATATTAATATTTATAAATGAGTTATATTTAGTGTTAGTCAAGTCTGATTTTACAGTCAAGTCTGATTTTACAGTCAAGTCTGATTTTACAGTCAAGTCTGATTTTACAGTCAAGTCTGATTTTACAGTCAAGTCTGATTTTTACTGTCAAGTCTGATTTTACAGTCAAGTCTGATTTTACAGTCAAGTCTGATTTTACAGTCAAGTCTGATTTTACAGTCAAGTCTGATTTTTACTGTCAAGTCTGATTTTACAGTCAAGTCTGATTTTTAATGTCAAGTCTGATTTTACTGTCAAGTCTGATTTAACAGTCAAGTCTGAATTCATAGTTAAAATCCACAGGTGCATGTTGTGCAGCGCAATTTGACATTTTTTCAAATTAAAAACAATTTAAATAAACGTTTATTAAAGAAATGAAACACAACTTATATTTTTCAAGGGGGAATAATTCGGGGAACTCATAAGCACCTATTTTAGTATTATATCCTGGCCACATGTACCTGTGTTACAATCTTCATAGTTATACATCTTTACATGTACCTGTGGTCACGTGTTGATATGATCAATTATACTTGAATCTCAAAGTAACGAGCTGAATAGCTGTAATTATTTAATTAATTAATATACTGTTAATTAATGTTCAATATGATATTATTCTACCATTTATTGTATTGTACCAGCTGTGGTAAATGTTATCCACTGTCCTGATTTTCCAAGCTGTCATATTTAAATTAGAATATTTTATTTCATGTATTTCACATACCAACTAATTTATGCCATGAGTTGTATCCAATCGAAAAACAGTATATAAGACTAACTTTAAATATCCCAGAATTCTGCTTATGTCGTTAATAATTCTCTAACTGAATAGAGCATTGTCATTGGTTGAATAATATAATGACCTAGAACATGTGATGCTTATCATAACTGTTAGATCATAAATCAAGTTGAATTTATGTTAGAAATGAAATGAATGGAGTTTTATGTCTTACTCTTCTGCACCTTATGGGCTAATGAAGACAGGCCTTGCCATGCAGTGTGGATAGGATAGCGACATTAGCTACTCTTTTTGAGATTTCCAACTGTCGAGGGATCTTTAACATGTACAGAGGTTTTCTAAGAAAAAACACCAATGATACATCCAGATCTATATTTATTCAGATTGATTCCCAAATAAGATGTAATTGTGTATAATTTTTGTATTTTGGCTGTAAAATGAGCTTGCAAATAAATAAAAGAAAATCTTAATGTGTTTTATATGGGGTTGGCACCAGTCACAGGGCAGTGAGACAGGATACTGGCTTGAAATTCCATTGATATCCTTTACCATTTCACTGGATAATACTTTAGACTCCAGGGCCCAGTTCCACAAAATATCTTCTGATCTACTTTGTCGTAAGTATGGAAATTCAAAATGTAGAATGCTACACTTGCTACAAATTCTTATCATGAGGTTTGTTATGGAACAGGGCCCAGGTGAGCAAGCTATGGCTAAGACTAGACTCGAAGGACAGCCCAAGCTTTTGTTGACAAAAACAAAGAAGATCAAAAAGAAATAGTTTTTTCTTTAAAATAATACTATATACAGAGATAAAATGTAAATAAAGTGAGCTTCTTGGCACTGGTAGTTAAAACAAAATAACAGAAATAAAACAAAATAACAGAAATAAAACACAATAACAGAAATAAAACACAATAACAAAATAACAGAAATAAAACACAATAACAAAATAAAACACAATAACAAAAATAAAACAAAATAACAGAAATAAAACACAATAACAAAAATAAAACACAATAACAAAAATATAACACAATAACAAAAATAAAACACAGTAATACTAAAATCAAGAAAAACAACTGACTGAAATAGGACTATGACTTAAATATATTCAAAAGTAAAGCAGCTCCTTCAGAGATGAAAAGCTTGTAAATAACAAAACAAAACAAAATATCAAACACTACTTTGTGTTTAAACCAAATAAATCAAACACATCTTAAACAATGGAATAATCATCAAGCACCTTAACAATACTGTAGTAAGATTTCTAATCCTAAGTAAGGTAGAATCAAGATTGTAAGAAATACCCCAATCTGATTGGATAACAAAAGTAGATTTAAAATTAATTTTAGTGATTGACCAATCAAATAACAGAAACTCTAAAATCGCCCCAAGCGCCTTATTGTCCAAAGCTTAAAGGTCATAAAAAAACAGATTTTAAGAGGACTGCAATCTGATTGGATAAAAAAACCAAAGTTACAATCAATCAGATGACTGGAATTTTAAAATCATCTTAAATTAAGTTTTCGAGAATAAGGCCCCTGTCAAAAGTCATAATTAACAAATTCCTTCTATTATGGTAATGTTTTCAAAAATATTGGGTTTTTTTTCAACACAGTTACAGATGAGACTTACAGAATTTGAATGGATATTTGAAGAAAAGTATTATTGAAGGTGTAAATATAACATAAATAACCTGATTATCATCAATCATAAAACAATACTATAAAAACTAGAAAACAGATAAAAATATCATAAAACTGACAAAATATAACAAAAATATGGCTGAATTTCAAAATGAGCACAGTTTCAACATTTTGTGGTGCAGAATTTCTATCAGAGGAAGTTGACAGAAAGAAATTCCCAGTGAAGAGTCCAGATACGATGTCTTAATATAAAACATAAAAATACGGCTGATTTTCAAGATAGGAATTTCAAAACATTGTGGTAAGGATCGGTGAGGAGAAGGTTAAAAGAAAATCCATTTGAAGTCCTGTGTTTGAGTTACCGAGCTAGAATTGCAATTCAGCTTATTAAATCAAAATACTTGCATAGATTTGAAAAAATACAAAACATATTATTCTTAAAAATGGGCCCATTTCAAAATACAACAAAATAGCACTATTTAAGATACCAAATATTGGCAATGGTGAGCAAAAATAGACAGTTCATGTTTATAGTAAAGTCTACAAGAACTGCTCTTAGATTATACTGCAGCAACAAATTGAAAGTAGCGGTAGAAAACACTCAAATAACAAATTGCTAGTGTCCAAGTCTATGAAGCACCATTAAATTGTCCTATATGAGGTGAACAGTCCCTGAGAAGTTACAAGAATTAGAATTTTGACTGCTTTCTGTTTTACCACAAAATATTTCATGAAAATTGTTTCTGAGTTTTTAGGGGAGGTAAGCATGCCTAAGGCTGAACGTTCAGGTCCTATGGATTGCATGGAAGCATCAACTGATTAGTTCAAAGTTCGGTCTGCAGATTGAGGTGAGTTATCTTGCATCGCTACATCTGATAAGAAACTAGCACCTAAATCTTTCTTTTAAGTCAACAACGCATCAGCTAAATATGGAAATTGTTCTGAAATGCTTAGAGATAGGGAATGCTTTGATTTTGGTGTCCCGGAAACACTTTCAGATAGATCTTCTCCTTTATGCATCTTTTATACGGAATCAGCATCGTGATTTGGATCTTCAGTTCCGTCCTGTAACTTTGGAATATCCAAATACAAGCAATCGTCATCTTCGTCATAGATATTGTCATTTGCTTCAATACTGGCCGTAGCTGTGTCTGTATTCGTTGATTTTGCGTCCATGTTGGAAATATCTTGAGCAGACTGACAAAGTTTTAAACTCAAAAAGAAAGCCTCTCTTGCACATGGCACATCGTTAACAAAAGTCTTGTCTTTGTTGAGATTCTTAACAGTCAAATATCCAGAGGCAGTGTCTGGAGTTTCATCAATTACTTCAGTGTTTGACGATTCTTTGCTGGAAATATTTTCCACAATGTTTAACCCGTTGTCTACTTGTGTCTTATCCAAATTCTCAACATCACAGCTATTGATGCCCTTAACTCCAGGAGTGCTTTGATCCAGTGAGTAAACAGGCTTCATAATTTTTTCCTTAAGATTTGCTATAAAATCAGAAGCTGTTGTCCATTTGGATGCCGATGATGTCATGTCTCTATCCTGGGGTGAAGTTTCAGAAACAGTACCAGTGTTTAAATTTGTTGATCTTTCAACTTTATCAGTTGCAATAGAACCAGAAGAATTTTCATCCACACTTGACTCTGCTTCGGCCATTTTTAAATCAGTTTCTGAAATATCCAGCAATGATTTCATAGGCAAATTAGTACTGGATAATGATTCTTCAGGAAGCACAACATTGAGAAGAGATGTTAAAGAGAAGTCTGGATCATCAAGAGCACTGATATTGTTAATTAAGGTGTCATTATGATCCTCTAGGCCATCATCGGTTTCCTCTGCATCTGAAGTTCTTTCTCTTGTATCTGGAGTATTTTCTCCTGTATCTGGAGTAACTTCTCCTGTATCTGGAGTTACTTCTCTTGTATCTGGAGTTACTTCTCTTGTATCTGGAGCTACTTCTCCTGTATTTGGAGTAACTTCTCTTATATTCTCTTCAGCTTGAGTCCGTCCTTCCAGTACAAGATCTTTCACAGATAGAGGTTTTGCAATTGGATCTTTTGCAGTTGGATCTTCTGCAATTGGATTTTTTGCAGTTTCAGTAGTTTCTTTTGAATCTAAAATTAGTTTACAGGACTTATTCTGATCTGGTTGTATATTGTTTAAGGCGTCAAGTGTATTTGAATCTGTATCCAAACTTGATTCTTCATTTGTTTTCTCCTAACCTCAGACATCTTCTTTCTGCAGTTTGTGAAGCAACATTGCTCAAACAATTCAAAGTCATCTCCATTCTGATCCTCTTCATCAATCGTCTTTGGTATTGATGATCTTGGGTCACTATTTGAATCTTTATCAACTTCTGGACCATTTGCTTCAGTAAATGGTGATTCATAACCATTGTGCAAATATTCTTCTGATGCGTTCTCTGGAACCATAGTATCTTGAGTCTTGGTAGAAGAGCTATGATTATTTTGGGAGCCCTTGGTCTCAGTATTCGGCATTGCCACACCAGATCCGAGATGTGTTTTAATTGGTAAGTTTTGGACAGTCTCTTCCATTTGTTTTCCTAAAGAAGGTTCTGCTTCATGTTGTTTTGAAGGAAATCTCAAATTACACCAGGATTCAGAAATCAGTGGCTGCAGTAATTCATCCAAAATTTCAGTTCTTTGCTTTGTAGTATATTTGTCACTGATTTGTGTAGTTGATTGGTTTACTGGTACAGAATCCATTTGCATGACTTGGCAGTTTTGAGCCAACCAGTCCTTATCCTTGAGATTATGAACAGCACCAGAGCTGCTAGGGTAGGCTAAAGTTTTTCCAGAGCATTCAGAATTGGTTTGGGGATTCATGTAACCCACTGCTCGACCATGTTTTTGACAATCGAACATGACCTTTCCTGACAATTCAACATTCTGATAACAACCACTCTCAGTATTTTCTCTCCAATCTGCAGAAGTGATGGTTGCTGAAGGATGGTTGATGGATTTTCCATTTTTGAAAGTTTCTGACATGATTGGAGTTTGATAGTGCTGGGTAAAGTTGGAGCAACGTCCAAGTTCCATGCTGGTAGCACAAGTATGTGAGTATGGGAATGTTTTCTCAGCAAATGGCATGTGCTTATCTCCTCTTACACTTGAATGACTAATGTCAGCAATCGAGATGGATTCAAGCATAGCCTTCTCTGGCATGACCTTTAACTGATGATGTAAATTTGATGTAAGGTTTTGATTGGAAGATCCAGCTATCTGCGGGACTGAAACAGGAACTGGAGTAGGATTGGACGAAAGTCCAAAAGTTGGGAGGTTGTCATAGAAACAATCAACATTTTGGTAATAATTAGACGACCAAAACTCTAAGAAGTCATCAGGAACATCAGAAGAGGCCATTTTTTTGCTGCTGGTCAAAAAGTCACACAAAACATTTTCAGAAGATTTGTCACTTCTAGAAGCTGCAAAGTCATTGAAGTTCATATCAAAGTCAAAACAATCTGAAGGATATGTTGTAGAATAATTCTGACTTTGGTGGTCGAACCTGTTTGATTGTGTTGAATCATAACCAGGAGCAGTTAAGGAACTGTTTGATTCTGGTAATTGGTATCCTGATGTATTCAGCACAGATCTGGATTCCATTACTACATCTGGTTGAGATGTAAATTGTTCATGTTTAAGTGGCTCTCCTGGAAAATTCAAGCCGCATGAATCAGACTGGTATTCTATTGGCTGATTTCCTGACGCCTCAATGATGACTGGCTGAGTATCTGTGGTTGACACCATTGGTTGAACAGAGGCAATTTTGATTGGTTGGTCCTGACCTAAAACAGAACTGGACGTTTGAGGTAAAACGACTTCTGTAGCCTTTTTTGTACTAGACTCTTTTAAAGATTGTTCCACTTTTGATAATAGATTCTGAATTTCTTGGTTTTCAAAATAAAATCTTGTTATGGCAGAATTCTGGCCTTCTGAAGAGTTGGTCTCTGTATTCTCTAAGGATGTAACAGTGGATGGAAAGCGTATCAAATCTGCAAGAAAAAATTAAGACTTGTTTCAAAAATACAACAAAAGTAATGTCATACCTTATACAGGTCAAGTTGAATAAACTGTCAAAAAATTAAATTACTTGTTCTTAATTTAAAAAGGAGACCTCACTTTGGATGCCTTCCACCAGCTTCTCCTTGGAGCTCTTCCAGAGTATCAGTACCCATTTACAGCTGTTTTTTTTTTATAAATTAGCAAGAAAAATAACATGATGTAATTACACTTTAAACAAATGAACTACAGACCACTCCACTTACCAGCAAACTGGGAAAGATCAGGTAACTCTAGAGATTGTGAACCATGCTTATTAAGAATGATCTCCAGAATCTGTTTCTGAACTCGGACAAGTTGTTTATGGTTGGAACTGCGTTCATGACGTTGAATTATCCCTTTACGGAATTGTAAATCTCTCTGGCAGATCTTACAATGGTAAAGTTTATTGATGTGAGCTTTACGATGACTCTCAGCCTCTGTCTAAAGATATAATGAAGGACCTAAATTAACTAATACTGTAAGGCTACAAATTATTGCGAGATAGAAATTAATGCGTTAAATGTGACCTATCCGCGATCGCATTGATTTGTATCCGCATTTTTAAATACATATTTCCAATTGAATTATATGGACAAAAGGTAATATAGGTCAAGTATTTAAATTGAGACCGGACGTGATTAAGTAATTAGGTAATTATCTCTTAAATTTAAAGCTGATTAGTAATCAATGACGTTTAAAAAGTTTTAATGAAAAGAACTGTTAATTGATTAGATTAGAGGTGAATACAGCACCAGCTGTCATACTTCCAGTAAGCCATTTTCTTTTTTATGATATTAAAATATGCGACACCTATCGCAGATCACATTAATTTGGACTCGGATTTTAATTACTCTACCTACCTCATAATTTGTTGACCCAATTATTTCTAGCTTTACAGTACAATATACCTGATGTACATACATCATGAAATACCTCACTTTTTAAATGATTTAAGTCATTATTTGACAGATGTACTTTGGAGTTGGCAAACGCAAGTCTTCATGACTAAAGTGGATTAGAACTGCATGACAGTCAACCAGGCCTGTTTGTTTTAACTGTGTTTCCCAGTCATGTCTGACTGGAGCTCCAAAATGAACATGACGTGCTATGAGGGAAATTTTGCTAGAACATTGGCATTAGCCTACTCTTTTTTTTATTTCCAACCGTCAAGGGATATTTAATTTGCAGTCTGTAGCACACAGGGCCTTGGTTAATTGTTCCATGCAAACAACTAGACGCTTTTTCCATGACAGTCTCTCAATTTCTTTTAATGCTTGGAAGTAAAACTCAAAGATTTATATCATTACTTACCCCTGTATCAAAAACAGCCTTACAAATATGACATCGATAAGGATGTTTTTCACCAACATGGATTCTCATGTCAGCAATTGAACCTCGAAATCCATAACAGAATCTACACCAGAAGGACTTCCTATTACCCTGAGTTATAACTAATGTTGGTTTTCTGTGTTTAGTCTTTTGGTTTTGGGTTTGCTTCTGAACTGCTTCCAGCTTCGAGCCACATTGCCTGGTAGTACCTTCTTTATCTTTATAGTTAGAACTCCGAATACCTTCTTTGTCGGTTCGTTGTTTTGGGCCACGATCATCTTTAGACTGTGTTTTTTTCTTGTGACTTCTGGTACTTTGTATTTGTTCTTGTGACAGAGCCGCTGTGAAATGAAAACAACGATTCTATCTGAAGCAACTGAAGTTTCATCATACAACAAATTAGGATTCAAGATTTAGTTTTACCTTTAGGGGTTAGGCTTTAAAGCTACGTTTGAGGGCAACATTAAGTATTGGGGTTAAAGTTACGGGTAAAGCTCTGGGGTTTTTAGGTTTAAATTAGAGGTCATGTGAACTATTAAGTCAAAACGTGATGTAAGAAAGATTGTAGTAACGCCAACTTACCATTCCTGTGATCTGTACAGGTCTGTTTCTCAACTCTTCTGTGTTTCCTTTTAGGTGTCAGCTGATCAGAATTGGTCTTAGAAGAGGCATCAGAAGAATATCTGTGAGAATCAGAGTTTACCAGGTTGTCTTCATTATACTTCTTCTCTTGTGATTTTTGTGAACCAATCTTCTTTCCAGAAACTTTTGTAATAGATGGAGTTTCCCTCATTCGAGATCTTTCCTCTTTCCTCTTCTTCTTTCGCCTTGGACTATCTGGAGAACTATCTATTGTGGGAAGAACTCCTAATACTTCATTGGAATGCACTTCATTTGTTCCTGCATTTACTTCTGATGTGGAGGATTCAGAATTTCTTCTAGCAGTTGACAGTCTACAAATTTGTAAGGTCTTTTTCAACTCAGCAGCTTTCATGGGTTCAGGATTTGCCATCCTTTTGGATGCAGGTCCTTTTAAGCTTTGTTTTACTGAAGCTGTATGTAGTACTAAGGGATTATCAGTTTGAGGCCTTGATCTGTGATGCATTCTGGAGACTTCCAATTTCTCACGATCATACTTATTCTGCTCTTTTCTTTGTATATAACCATCTTTAACAGACAATGGGTCATTACTTGAGGTCTGTTCACTTGCAAGATCAGGCATTAATTTATGTTTGGTGATTCTTTTAGGAACAACAGAGCTTATGTCTCCTTTGGCACATCTTCTCTTCTTGGGTATCTCCTCACTGTATCTCCTTTCACTGCTCTCCAAGTTTGCAGAATAATTTGTCAATGACTGAGTATGAACTGATGAAAGAGCTCTATGGCCATGAGATTGGGCAGAATTATTCGCCATACTTTTGGGATATTTCAAGGTATATTTTGCAGTCCTTCCAAAAGATTGGGCATCTTGTTTTATCATGGTTTTGGGATTGCATGGTCTTCTTCTTTTTAGTTGATTACTATTTTTTACAGCTGAATCTGTAAAACCAGCTTGCACACTTGGCTTTCTTGGTGATGCCAATCTTTGGTGGTAAGGATCAGACAGTTTGCTTCTTTTGCTAATAGGTGAATCATGTCTGTACCCAGAGAATGTCTTCTCCCTTCTGATGCCATTTGAAACCCTTGTCTTTATTGGAGACTTAGATCTCTTTGCAGACAATTCACTAAAAGGAATCACAGGTCTTCTATGTTTTGGACTGTTTATTTTCTGCAGATAATTCCTTGTTTGCCTATTTGCTAAACCAATTTCTAATACTTTATTGTTATTTTGGGATTCTGTAAGCAGTTGTCTATTCTCTTTAACAGGTTTTAAGTTTTCACATTCTGGGTTTTGGGTAGATGTTACTTCTGATCCAGTATCCACTATCCCTTTGGAGTCACTGGAGACCCAACTACCAATGTCAGAAGCTAAATCTGTTTCAACAGGACATCCATCTGATGGCTGGAAATGATCAGGAGCACTGGAAGTATGGGAAGAAGACTCCTCATGGTCTCTTTCAAGTGTATTGCAGGATGCTTCTGGGTGCTTAATAGTAGAAATAGAAGGGTCCTCTTCAGTTGGTGTAACAGACACACAAGATATTTCCTCATTGTCAGATCTTCCACAAGGATTGTATGTACCCCTCGAATCAGTCAATAATGTTCTTTCATTGCCCAGTCTTGTTCCTGATGATTTTTTTAAAGATCTTGTAGAAGATGAACGTTTTAAGTCTGAAATGATTTCTAATGGTTTCTTCGAAGAACCTGACTTCAATGCATTTTTCTTGACAATTCCCAATGGTGAACCAGATTGGACCTCAGCCCATTCTAAACCCAATCCTCCAGGTCTAAGCTTATGGACAGATGATTCCTTATTTTTGCTGACATTAGCACCAAGCTTTTTGTTGGTCAGTGGTGATTTTATGCTCCTTGGTCTTGTCTTAGATCTGGGACTCAAATTCTTTGTGGAAAAATTAGATATATTCTGCTGAGCTGAAAGAGATTGCAGACAAGATGGTTGATTTAATTTTTTTGGTCGGTAAGGCTTGGATGGTTGCTGAAACACTTTTACTAGTTTGGAAGTTGCAGTATCGTAATATGTTCCCATAGATCTTATGGATTTTGAATTTCTAGAGACTTGAGATGAGATTATGGATGTGCTGCTATTAGAGCTGTGTCTATTCCTAGCTGAAGGTGTAGCATCAGAACAAGCTGCTGCCAAAGATGCAGACCTTTTGAACCTTTGGATTCTATTGGTTTTTAATCCCCCTGGACCTCGATAAGATCGGTTGCTAGCAGTATTTGCTCTTGAATTAGTATCTATGGGAACAGTATTTGTTCCAAGGTTGAGGTTCTTCTCTTTAAAATTCCTGTCAGATTTCCCTGATTTTTTAGATTTTTGTTGAATCGAATGGAATCTGTCTTTCATCTGTTTAAGATCTTCAATCATTATCTTGCATGGGGCAAGAGATATGCTTTTTGGTAAACTCCCATCTTTGGAAGATCTTACTCTATTTTTAAACTTAGTTTTCTCTGCTAGTGTCTTCTTCACAGGACTAAACAGTGGGTAAGTATTGGATCGCAAATGCCATTTTTTCTTGGAAGGGCTGAAAATGGATATTTGTTTACACTTCTGTAATTTTTTACTACTTTTGGCTTCCTTGATGGCTTTATCTTGAATTCTCTTGAAATCATCATAGACTGTTGAATACTGAGATAGATTGCTGGAACAATGGCTGCCTTCATCAGATTCTATGTCTGCTCCAGTGGAGTTTCCAGCATTGGAACCACCTTCATGATCAGAGGTTCCAATATTATCCTGAAAGTCCTCGAAACTGGATGGCTGCTTGGTCTCATCCTTGGAGACTTTGGAATCAATATCAGAAGACTTCAGTGAATAGTTCAGAGTATTATTATTGAAAGTACCAGGAAAATTTGATCCTGCTGAATCCCTGGAATCGGTTGGCATAGTGATGACACAAGGATCATACATTTCCGAGATTCCATCTTTAAAATTTGAGTTTTGTTGGTTTTTGAAAGATGAATCCAGCCTAGAGCAGTCTAGATCTGCTGCTGGAATATCACGGTGAGAGGTGGAGATATATTTCGATTCTTTCTGTGGAGACATTTTTGATTTTTTTGTTAAAGAGTTGTCCAGAGCTTTAGAACTTTGGACTTGGTTTTGAGTTGAGTCAAAGAGATTCCTGTTGCACTTCCTTGATTTGATCATTGGTCTACTCCGTCCTGAAGATTTGAGGCTAAATTCTGTAAGCAATCCATTTCCAGGGCTCTTCTTTTTGGATTGTTTATTGTCAGACAGAATCGGGCTTAACCACAATGGATTCAGAAGCTTTGATTCTAAGTTAGCCAATTCAAATTTATGCAATTTGTTTCTCTGGGCAAATATGTTACTTTCAGATATGCTTCTTTTGTCTAAATTTAGTGCTATGATGTCTGATGGCGTACTTGCCCTATTCGGAGATGTCCGCACCAAAAACTTGGAATGTTTCTTCACTGTTGATTTGCATAATCTCTTCATATTTTCTTTCCCTGTATCCATGGAAACATTATTTCTCGACGCCAATGATTGAACTTTTTTCACACTCAGTTTCATAGGTGAATCAAAGGACCATTTTTCTGTCTTAGAATCTGAAAGATTCAAACTAGATTCCTGGCATTTAGTTCGGATTTCACCTTTGTTATTTTTGCCGTGTAAGTTCATGCTATTACCAAGCATACTGATTTTCATTTGCCGTTCGTATTTGTCATGTGACTTTAATCCCTTCACAACGTCAGTCAATCTGTCTTTCTGAGATCTTTCGACACAATCAGTTGAAAATGGTGGATCAGTAAACCTATGAGGAGGACATTCATAGGACTTTTGTGATTGGATGTAATTGTGATCATGTGATCCTGAATAGCCAATGGATGAAGAGTTTACAGATATGGTGCAATTGACTGAGAACTCACTTTGAACAGTGTCAGTTTCTTCCTGCAACTGGTTTTTATTCCAAGTTTGTTTGATCCTTAAAGAATTATCAGAATCTCCTTCTGAAAGACCCTGTTTTGGCATTGAATAAGGATCTTGGCAATTTACATCATTATCAAGAAAAGGGGAAGTCATTTGAGGAATGATATTTGGTCCAGTACATCTATTCTGTAATTGAACTCTGCCCTCACCTCTATAGTTACTGGTATGTAAAAACCTTTGACCTTGACCTTGAAATTGTGGCAAGGGTGGTAAAGGTGGTGGCAACATGGGTGGCATGGGTGGAGGTAATAAAGGTGGTATCAAATCAGGAGGGCAGTGCGGAAAATCAAACCTCTTCTGCATTTGTTGCCTTATTAATGCTGGATTTGGCATCGGAATCTGAAATTTTGATCCATATTAACATTTCTGGGAATAAAATTGGATCCAATTGACTCAAAATTGGATATCTGTGGATTCTGAAATCTGCGATTTGGACTTGGCCTAAAGTTTGGTCTATTTTGATGATAGCTTTGGATATTTTCTAGTCTTTGAGGATTCACATGTTGATGTTGATAACTGAGATGGAAATTTTTTTTCATTGTCTCAAATTGGTGGATGGAGTTCAAAAACTTGTTGGTTAAATTATCAGTATCCGGAATATTCCTTGAAACACCTCTCACATCATTCTGTTGTCTTGGAAACTTATCATCAGGCCTGACTTCAACTCCAGGATTTTGGAAAAACTGTGCGATATTTTGATAATATCGTAATGGATAATGAACGTAATTTTCAGGAATTTTCAAAAATTTCTTATTTTGTTCCATTTTGCTGAGCTTGCAACTTATCTTTCATTATTGTAAGTTCCTTTCATGTAGGCTACAGATGCTTTAAATTTCATCTGAAATAGGAATGATGTAAAAAATTTAGGCCTAACCCAAGTCTACTTCCACGCCCAAGCATACTTCAGGCCTAAACCAAGCCTATTTCTTGCCTAACCCAAGCCTACTTCAGGCCTACCCCAAGCCCAAGCCTACTTTAGGCCTAACCCAGGCCTACTTCAAGCCTACTTCAAGCCTACTTCAGGCCTACTTCAAGCCTACTTCAGGCCTACTTCACAAGGAAAACAATATAGTCTACTGTCAATAAAAGGGCCTCCAGAATTAAAAATTTTATTAAATTTTTTTTTTTCATCAAACTGAAACATACACTCCAACATAGTGTTGTTGAAAATCTTGGATTGTAATATGGATCCTGAACATTCTCTCCAATACAAAAGTTGTCATTATGAGACATAATTTTATAGTGTACAAAATGGTTCAAAATTGGGGTAAATCACACCAGCCGTCTATTGCTCAAGCATCGTGGATGCCCAAATTTTAGGCAAAATACTGAGAATTCGTAAGAATACTTCAAAGTTGTGTTTCTAAATTTATGGTAAAAGTCCCCGTTTATCGTTCTAGTGATGTGAAATCAGTTGACAATCTCTGCTAAAAGAATAAATCGAAATACAAAACCTTTCAGAAAGTTCAATTCTTGCAGCCGTAAATTTAAACCGCCATGTTGCTGTCACGTGATTATATAAGATGGCACCGGTTGGTTGGTGTGATTTGCCATTTTTCTCTACAGTTTATGAAGTTTGCTTATCGAAGCCTATCGAACATATTGATCAATCTAAAGTTTTGCAACTAATAGCTGGATCGGTTTAAAATATAAGGTTTTGTACCTATAGCTTCAAGGCAATCAAAAAGATTTATGAAAGGGCATTTTTTGTGGGAGGAATGTTTGGCAAAACAGACCCTACCATTATATCCACGAGGACAGAGAACGCCATTGACTGCTATTATTATATCTGATGCAATTCGGCTTCACTATTCACTTCAATAAACCGCTTAACAGATTCGGACTTCGTAAGACTTTTCGGCACTCCATTTTATGCCAAGCAGTGCCTTAGTAGGCCTAGCTAGATTGTCTGGATTATAAGTAGCATGTTAACAGTGGCCAAGGTATTATAACTGTTGTCACTTCCGCACTTGCGTTTCCACAAAATTTTCATAAGAGCTGAAAATGAGTTCTCCATCTAAGCTTTGAAAGGATCTATTTATAGGATAAAAGTTCTTTTCAAAAAGTTATATAATCTATTTTGAATTGCTGAGAATGAGCTCTCGTAGAATGAAAGAATTAAATGACTAGATCCCTTTAAAAGAATGATGAACTATGCCCTATATATTGAAATGCTTAAAATGAGCTCCCGTAGATTGGAAATGAAATATCTAATTGGCCATATCCCTTTAAAAGAATGATGAACTATGCCCTATATATTGAAATGCTTAAAATGAGCTCCCGTAGATTGGAAAAGAAATATCTAATTGACCAGATCCTTAAAAGAATGATAAAATATACCCTGTAATTGAAATGCTTAAAATAAGATTGGAAAGGAAATATTCAAATGGCTAGATCCCTTTAAAAGAACGATGTAACTTAATACGTCTATATTATATAAAGATGATTATCGAGATGTACAATATTGATTTGAAATTATGACATAATATATAATACATTCTATTGTTATACGTCTGAGTTGTTACATACCGTCATCTTAAAGCTACCATGACTTCATCATGACAATGACGAGCTATAATGAACTTTGTGCATAAACCTTGACTTCTTTAGACTATTTTTTGTATCACAGACGTTTGTTAATGCTGTGATTTGATAGGATTGATACCAGCGAATATACGAATATAGCCAATCAGACACCTCGACACAAGGTCATCAGTCTTTGATTCTATTCCGAACCAATTCTTTTTGTCTTCAAACTCTTAAGATTATAAATGACTACGTTACTTTTTATTTTATATGATTCAATTTTTAGCTAACTACACCAAATATATTCTTTCACGGGAGGTTGTTTCAACATGCCTGGTCCTGTACTTTTGTAACATCGCTTAACCACAATGTGACAATCTACAAATCCCAATTTTATTCATCAACCTTGATTCTTTTCTTTTACTTGGCACGTTAGCTTTAAAAGTCTATTATTACATGACAGTAGAATGTCAAGCGGGACAATTAAAGCATGTCAACCGTTATCCTTGTCAATCAATTTTTACAGTCCACCGCTTGATTACCTGACAAAATGATAGTCCGAAACTTTCTGGTGTTTTACCTGCTCATTCCATATTGATCGCTTGTTACAAGTGTTGTCGGAGAGTTGTGTTGATCTACCGAGGAGCATCCCCCCAACCACCTACCTCTCACCTCCTTCTTCTTCCAAACGCCAAAATAGACTAACGGGGTTGTTGTGTTGCAAGCCGTATTGTTTTCCCCAACGTTTGCTGAAATCCATAATTGGCCAATGCATCTTACTATAGTGCTTCTTAGACCAAATCGACCAATTTGCTTCATAGGAGAGTTTCTCTATGATACCTAATACTTTTAAACCATCCAAGCTTCTATGGAGACAATCTCAAAACACCTAATATTTGTACCATTCTATTGCTTTTATTGGACGTAGCTTTAAAAGCATTAATACTTGCCCAAGGCAGTACTTCTAAGGGAATATCTGTCAAACCGTTTCCTTGTACCTTTTTCAGTGCTCCCTTGGGGAAATTACCTCAAATGATACCGAAACCTGTGATTTTACCTGCTCTTCATATTGATCTCTTATAACATGTAATACTTGTGAGCTAGGCGTGTTTCTACGGAGGAATCTCCCCAAACCATCTTACTCTCTTTTCCAGGCCAAAATGTCTATACGGAGGTTGTTTTAATGCAGCCTGTACTTGTTGTACCAACCAGTCTTGCTGAAATCTCTATAATCGCCAATACTTTGACCTAGAGTGCTTTAGGAGAATATCTCTTATAACACCTAATCTTGTGACCTAGATGCTTCTATAGGAGAGTATCTCTTAATAACATCCTTATACTTGTACCTAGGCCAGTGTTCTATAGGAGAGTATCTCTTATAACACCTTATACTTGTGACCTAGGTCAGTGTTTCTATAGGAGAGTATCTCTTATAACACCTAATACTTGTGACCTAGGCCAGTGCTTCTATAGGAGAGTATCTCTTATAACATCTAATACTTGTGACCTAGGCCAGTGTTTCTATAGGAGAGTATCTCTTATAACACCTTATACTTGTGACCTAGGCCAGTGCTTCTATAGCAGAATATCTCTTATAACATCTTATACTTGTGACCTAGGCCAGTGCTTCTATAGGAGAGTATCTCTAATAACACCTAATACTTGTGACCTAGGCCAGTGCTTCTATAGGAGAGTATCTCTTATAACACCTAATACTTGTGACCTAGGCTAGTGCTTCTATAGGAGAATATCTCTTATAACACCTAATACTTGTGACCAAGGCCAGTGCTTCTATAGGAGAATATCTCTTATAACACCTAATACTTGTGACCTAGGCCAGTGCTTCTATAGGAGAGTATCTCTTATAACACCTAATACTTGTGACCAAGGCCAGTGCTTCTATAGGAGAATATCTCTAATAACACCTAATACTTGTGACATATGGCAATGCTTCTAAAGTAGAATGGCAATGCTTCTAAAGTAGAATATCCCAATACCCTGTGTATTTACATATCAACAATATATAGCCTTATTGAAAGTTAATGGAAACTCGTTTCACCTGAGCGATTATCACAGATCATTGTTTCTGTAGCTTGACGCGAGATGCCCAGTACATCATTTTATAGTATACTGTGTCGACGTACTCTCGACGCTGGTCGCTTTTCATGAATTCAAGTATTTTTTACTTTTTAAATTTTTCAACTACGTTGGATTGACAAATAATTCATAATGACAGGTAAGACAGGTGCATTTATATTTTTGATTTAGGTGTAGTTTAGTTATCTACTGCCACTGGAATGTTAGATTTACCTGTTGAGTATAAAAATGATTAAATTGAAGTGGGGGTCCTTATTTCACACTTGATCGTTTTTAACTCAGTAATGTACGGGGCAGGGGGACATAAATCTTAAATCAATTTAAAAAAAATCTATTTTTTATTTTTATTTAGTAATAATTTTATTTGGGGGGGGGGGCGATATAAGACCGTTATTGAAATGAATGAATGAATGAGAGAATAAATGAATGAATGAAATAAATGGATGAATGAATGACAAACACTGTGTTTTTTCACACTTGTGTAACATATCCTATAAAAATACCCCTGTATATACTTTTATATCCATTAATCATCTAGTGACAAATTATTATATTCTTATGATAATAATAACGGATGAAGAATTTTGATAAAGAATATGTTATTTTCTTATGAATATTACAATATTATTTACAAAAAATTACCATTTGAAGTAGAAACTAGAATAAAATATAATAATATATACATACCTTAATTTATAATACTATGGTAAACCAAAACAACATTGAAATTGAATAATTCTACACTTTAAAAACAACTGATTATTAGATTTCTGTTTTTCTTCGCCACTCGATCAAATACATAGCAAACAATTTTTATTATATCGGCCTACAGACCCTTCGAGAGTAATGTAGAGCTCACAAACTCAGTGGCATAAGTTGTTTTAGAAGAGTGAAAATAAACGGGTTGGATAGTCAGTCATATCTTCATCTTAAAAACATCTTCACAACATCAAGCTATTACAAAATTTATCTTATATATCTTTACAATGTCAAGCTATTACAAACTTCATCTTATACATCTTCACAATGTCAAGCTATTACAAACTTCATCTTATACATCTTCACAATGTCAAGCTATTACAAACTTCATCTTATACATCTTCACAATTTCAAGCTATTACAAACTTCACATACATCTTCACAATGTCAAGCTATTACAAACTTCATCTTATACATCTTCACAATGTCAAGCTATTATAAACTTCATCTTAGACATCTTCACAATAATTGTTTTTAAGCGTATACAGTCATTCAGAACCACGAAAAAAGGGCAGTTCACCAAAAGCCATAAAACTTACAGAATTAATGTCGATGGCTGTAATAAGTTGTTGGCTATTGCGTCAAGTTATTGGAATTAAAATAGTTACCAAAAGCGTTCGAGAGCTATTCGGTACTTTACAATATTACAACACACCATGTCAGCAGCCAAATCGATTAAAAATTATCTTAAATGGCTGCCAAATGCAGCAGTGAACTGTGATATAAACGACGACTATCTCTGTGTTCAGAATAGGCCACTTATTGATATTTCAAATCAATGTTTTACCTTCCAAGCGTTCCGCGCGAGTTAACAGCTATGCCGTAGTTATATATGAAATGTTTCTGGTTGGCATAACAATGATGTAAAAGAAGTGATATTTGTGTGTATCTAGTGCAGTGAGACGTATTTTTTATTTAACAGGATTAAGGCTAGGTGATCTTGTATGCGACATCATACAATTACAACACAAATTCGGCAGTATACTTATGATAAGTACGATAGTTTGTTGGGTATATACGACCTCAAAGGAATCGAATATATTATCAAGGTATACAGTCAATGAAAGTTAAGTCTAGAGTTATAAGGTGTTTATCAGTAAGTGTCCGTTAAGCATGTGTTGGTGTTACTTTCTCTAGTACTGCATAGCTTTATGCCTCGTACAGTATTAATGTTTATCAATAGCACTTTTGAGAGAACATACGGCGTAGTTTGAAAAAGACACGCGTTAAGTGACTGTCAAAGGATCGTTAAAAGATGCATGTACGATCTTAATAGCATGGTTTGGTTTGTTCATTTATCTAGTATAGCATAGGTTTAATTCTCGCTACTGCAAATAGATTTTTATCACATAACAACGTGTTCTAAGCTATTACTGAAGCGACACAGTCAATGAATATCAATGGATCGAGCACAAATACTGCTAAAATCTGGTTTATACCGAAATACATCCGTGAGACAGGGTCATTGTATGTAAATATCTTTGGTGGGTAGTAGTTGTCATTGCAGGTAAGCGTTCTCTTCCAGAAACGAGAAGTCGCTACCAAAAGTTAATTTTGTATTGTAGACATTACGGGTTTCTCCTGAGAGCTTATTGGCCAACATTAAATCCGTTGCCATTTCTAATCATCCGTGTATAGACTTATCACCTTAATCCGCTGTAATCCACGATCATTTATTCATAGACTTATATTTGCTAACTGCGAATGAATTTCATGAGATCTAAAGTGAAGGAATGTTACCACTCTTTTTGACCAAAATTAATTCAAAAAAAAAAATATAACAGTGACAGGAAAGTGACTAACGATCGATATTACTTTTTTTTTTAAAGGGGGGGGAGGTAAGTCGATCCCATTGGATTGGTGCGAAAAGCGGGGAATGAATATGAATATAAATGGCAGCAAAACTAAAATGATCCACTTCAGAACACCCACTATCCCTTTGTCAAGTCATATGTTTCGTTGTGCAGGTCAAATCACTGTTAAATTAAAAGATACCTCGGTCTTTGGTTTAATGAATTCCTAGATATGAACAAAACTGCTCTAGAATTATCCAAAGCAGCACATAGAGCCCTGGGTGCTGTTTGTACAAAATTTAAACTATTTGGAGGTATGAATTACAATGTATTTCTCAAAATGTACAAAGCATTAGTTGAGCCCATATTATTTTACTGTGCAGGGATCTGGGGCACAAAAAAACGCATCAATAACGTCCAAAATAAAGCTATTAAATTTTACCTTGGGGTAAATAAAAACACGTCAAACCTTAGCACACGTGGAGATTTGGGATGGCTAAGCTGTTACTCTAAACAAAAATTAGCATGTCTTAGGTATCTATGTAGACTTAACAGGACTGATGTAAGCAGATTTCTTGTTACGGTTTCAACCCTTGTAGATTCAAAATAATAACCATAGCACAAAATATGTAATCTCTATTGCTAAGAAGGTAATAACTGAAAAGGATGAAAGTCAATGGTGTCGTGATATTTTCGATGACAAAAAGAAAAACATAAATGGAAATAAACTTAGATTATATAGAAAATTTAACACAACTTTGGGTCCCAAGGCTTATGTAAGTAACCCCTTCATTCCCAGGTTACACAAACGACATATCTGCCAACTAAGAAGTGGTTCTTTCCCAATCGCACTTGAGATAGGTCGATATCAAAAACCTCCCATAGCTTTAGAAAATAGAAAGTGTGTATATTGTTCTAACAATTCCATTGAAAATGCAATATACATCGCCCTAGAATGCACAGCATATGCCGATCTTCGTTCTAAAGTTTTAAACAAAATGAACGATATATATATTAATTTTTATACGTTAAGTACGGATGATCAATTTTATATTATAATGAATTGTGATCAAATCCAACAAAAGTTAGGTTTATTTTTAGACAAGCTACTGAAAAGGCGTCGGTTCTTAACTTTATTTTTAAATGATGCTTAATTTGATCATTGCTATGATTGTGTTATGTTTTTATGTAACTAATTCCTGTTTAACTGGTACATATTGAAGGCTTTTAAGAACAATATTTCACAACCTCTTTGTTTTTATCGTCATATATACATGTATTTTCTTGTATGTGATTGTTTTTACATTTTGTATATAATAGGTAGTGTCTTCTATGGGCCAGAAATGGCTACATACCATATGGTGATAATTTTATGTTTTTATGTTCTTGCAAATGTGGTATTTTATGACACTTTAATAAACAATAAACCGTAAAAAGCCTTATCACCTTAATCCGCTGTAATCCACGATCATTTATTCATAGACTTATATTTGCTAACTGCGAATGAATTTCATGAGATCTAAAGTACAGGAATGTTACCACTCATTTTGATTACCAAATTAATAACAGTAATTACAAATATTCAAAACAAATATAACAGTGACAGGTAAGTGACTCACGATCGATATTACTTTTTTTTAAAGGGGGGGGGGGAAGTCGATCCCATTGGGTTGACAAGCATATAAAGCCGTGGTGTATACGCTGGAATTGGAAGCACCCTTTGGTTGGCTATGCTTGAAACTTCCCTAGCTTTGTCTGAATCATTGACTATAATATTGTACTGATTCTTATATCCCCTTAAAGAGCATTACATAACCGCTTGAAAAGCGATATACTCACTGTAAAAATATGGTGTAATTGTAAGTCAAGCAATCGAATATAAAGATAATGTTACATCATATGATACCACCACGGGATGTAAATTTCAGCATAAGAATAACAATAAATACAATACGGGTCTACTTAGTATTTATTCATCGACTCGTTAATTTCGACAACATAAAAATATCGTAACATAATGTAATGTAAGCTATTCAAACAAACATGCATGCATTATAATAATATCTCCTTGTGGTTTAAATGCAGTGTGATTGGATATCAGAAATTTCGTCTTAAAGATTAAACATTATAGCTTTCGCTGTTTTATAAAAACATTTTATTTTTTTCATTTTTTCATTTTTTTATAAAAACATTTTATTTTTTTCATTTTTTCATTGTTTTGATAAAAAAACATTTTATTTTTTTCATTTATTAATTTTTTTATAAAAACATTTTATTTTTTTCATTTTTTAATTGCTTTATAAAAACATTTTATATTTTTTGTTTTTATTACGTTATGAGATATTTATATGAGTTGTTGAAACTAGTTTAAAATAATTTAAATTTCAATTGAAAGAAACACCTGTTGGAGGTTATACATTTGAAGTTCTTCAAAATTGGGGCCTCCGACACTGTTCCGGATTCGCTGTATTCGATATCGTATATATCGCTGTATTTACAAACTTCTGTGACGCCAGACGTTGTCTTCGTTACTTGACATGGTGGAGATGGAATCAGGACTCGGAACGTGGTGACCTTTGACACCATTTAATATCATGAATGAATGAATTTCATTCACCAACAGCCGCTATAATAGCGTAGATAATTAATCATTTATATAAATCTACGGTCTAAAGACAGGCTTGACTAACCTCGGCTTAAATCGCAATTAATCGCGGAAGAGAGATATATAATTAATGGAATTATCATTAATGATTAACATTTATTGGTTTTCTATAACTCTACTTTATCGATCTGTACATATAGATTTTATAGCGTATGCAAGTATCTACACATATACCCTCACCTCCCACAAAAAAAGAACTTCCTCCACCACCCTTTCATGCGAGTATATAAATTATCACCCTGACAATCAGATCTAAGGCTTAAAACCTCGAACTTAAATGGAATTCTTATGCCAAAATATCACGTGATTTTTTACCTACCAATCATTTTGCACGTAGGAATTTTACGTTTTGTTTTGTAAACATGAACACATGCACCTAACGTTAATAAGTTTAGTTCCACATTGAAATATTTAAAACTGATTTTTTTTTTCAGAGATGAAGAAGTTTGTGGACGAGGAACAGCCCAATGGTGACATAAAATTGAAGAAGAATGTGGGTCTATTTAGTGGAATAGCCTTAGTAGTCGGTACTATGATAGGTAAAAATACCCCATTACTAGCCCCTAGTTACTCTAGGGGGACGGGGGACGGGGGTGGGTACTCTATCTTCGGTGATATTATAATATCAGAGCCTATATGTTTATATATATAATTCCTAGCCCCACCCTACAACACTGATTGGGTTATGGCCATTATGTGTTTATATACCGCAGTGCTACCCCCTCCCCCTTCACAAATAGAGATTGGGGTAAATCTTGTCGCAGTCATTTATATACCGCACCCCACCGCAAATAGTGTGTGGCTATCTCGTAGCGGCCGTGATAGGTAACAATACCACAGTGCTCTATCCCCCATACCCCGCCCCACCTTAAATAGTTACTTACTTGGGTAGCTCTAGTCTTAGGGGCCATGCAAGGTCAATATACCTCATCACTACAACACTGACCCCACCCCTTTTCAAACACTACAGTAACATTTTGCCTTATTGTTACCCGTTCGGTACGATGAAAGCTTTAATTAACACAATTTGTTACCAAAATATAAAATTTAATACAAGCCAAAAAGCCAAATATACCTCATGTAAAGAGTCAAATAACATTTTTACAGTTCTACAATATTGCACCATATACACTGAAAAACTGCTTAAAAATACGTATAAATCCATCCAAAGTCTTTAAAACAAAAACCTGCAGCATCTTCTATCATAGCTAGTAGGAACAATCAACATTGGTTTAGCATCATTATTATATACTGACATCTCTTCTAAAATAGTCGGCATTATTCTTTCACTGACTTTTCTTTTAAATTTATTTCTAACTCTCTCATTTCTCTTTATCTGTGCCTCCCAGTAGGGACTCTTTTCACGTCTTGTAGGATAGTCTATTGCGCACCTTCTACTATTGCTAGTAGGAACAATCAACATTGGTTTAGCATCATTATTATATACTGTCGGCATTATTCTTTCACTGACTTTTCTTTTGAATTCATTTCTAACTCTCTCATTTCTCTTTATCTGTGCCTCCCAGTAGGGACTCTTTCCACGTCTTGTAGGATAGTCTATTCCGCACCTTCTACCATAGCTAGTAGGAACAATCAACATTGGTTTAGCATCATTATTATATACTAACATCTCTTCTAAAATAGTCGGCATTATTCTTTCACTGATTTTTCTTTTAAATTTATTTCTAACTCCCACATTTCTCTTTATCTGTGCCTCCCAGTAGGGACTCTTTTCACGTCTTGTAGGATAGTCTATTCCACACCTTCTACCATAGCTAGTAGGAACAATCAACATTGGTTTAGCATCATTATTATATACTGTCGGCATTATTCTTTCACTGACTTTTCTTTTGAATTTATTTCTAACTCCCACATTTCTCTTTATCTGTGCCTCCCAGTAGGGACTCTTTCCACGTCTTGTAGGATAGTCTATTCCGCACCTTCTACCATAGCTAGTAGGAACAATCAGCATTGGTTTAGCATCATTATTATATACTAACATCTCTTCTAAAATAGTCGGCATTATTCTTTCACTGATTTTTCTTTTAAATTTATTTCTAACTCTCTCATTTCTCTTTATCTGTGCCTCCCAGTAAGGACTCTTTTCACGTCTTGTAGGATAGTCTATTCCGGGAAGCGAAGCCCATCCAGGAACATCTAGTGGTAACTGTACAAACTTTTCGTCTGACCATTTTCCCACTTCAACACAAGACGATAGAAAGTCCTCGTCGTTGTCCTGGGTAGCTTCGAGGTTCCCATCATTATTGCCTGTCTCCTCTGGTACGTCATAGTCGATACCAGGGAGTAGCATCCAGTCTGGGATATCAGTAAGGGGTGTTTGGATCCAAGGATCTTCAACCCAAACTAGATCTTCACCAACATCACTAATATCCTCGACCTTTGGACCTGAAATATAGTATTGCATACATTAAGGACTTGATTTTAATTGTGGAACAGGTTAGCTTTACCCTACTGCTAGGGAACCTTTCGGGTACGAGCGGCTACGGGCGGGTAGACTGGCCAGTACGAGAGGAACGTTAGTCTGGGGTTGTCTTGCTTTATTTTCCAAATAGGGGGTAGGGGTGAATTGTTCACCCACCAACAGGGGTCGTGAGCTGGATAGTAGTGATACTTCCATCAAACCCACAACTGATGCCGATTAATCTAAACCACCTCTTCCAAGAGACTTTAAGAATTAAAAGTAACATTACCTTCTAGTTTTGCCCATTTTGGGATGTCTACATCGTCACATGGTGTCCATGGTTCCGTAGCCCAGTCACCAACCAGTTCACCAATATCATCAAAGTCGACATGGTGGTTATTGTTCTCGTCAACTGAGTTCTTGTTGTTTTCGTTCCAGTTACCTGAAATTTCAAAGACATACATAAAATGGAGTTTTTTGCGTTATTTCTGCATACTTTGTTGCTGAAAAGATTCAAATGGAGATTCGCGTTCTTTTATTCTTTTGTTTTTTAAGGACAGACACACACGTTGCCTTATCGATTTCCACTTGTATAGTATTCTTTGTCAGTACGCTATATGTATCGGGGGTGTGAAACGCTTGAACGCGGCACAGAGTAAATTCTCGAAAGCAGAGGTCGTGGAAACCAATCTTAGCTGACAATTAAAGTCGTCGGAGGCGGAGATAAACCTTTTCCCACTTACCGTCACTAGCGGATATCAGATCTCCATATTGGTTCTGAGACAGATAGCCCACTATCACTTCATCCACTGAACGACTTATAACTGGTAATCTGAAATATACAAAAACAGGAGAAAATTAATATTTTATTTAAAACATCAAGCGAAAGCAGAAATGTAAGAATGGTCATGTATAATCCTAACCTAAACTCTACTAATTCAATGGAGTTTTACGTCCTACTCTTCTGCACTTAGATCAACTGGGCTAATGAAATACCATATAAAACACCGAAAAAAAAATCATCTAAACATTGAAACCCATAATCTGGTCTCAATCTACTTACAAAATAGTCATTGTTTTAGTTCCCGGTAGAAATATTTCCACTAAAATATCCAAGATCGAAGTTAAAATGCGTCTTTCGTCTTGAAAAATCCAAAAGCTAATGACTTTTAGACCAATTTGACGTGATGTTGATTATGACGTCATAATAGATATAGGTGAACAGAGAACAATGGAGTTCCCTCAGAAACAAGCCCCACCCCGTTTGTTACATTACTTCTTTTAAATTAAGATCTCTAGCAATAAATATAGCGAATAAGGATTATTATCTATGTGGACTCTCTGAAAGGGATTTCTACTTCTCTTACTAAGTAATACAGTGGCATACGAATTGTTCTGCAAGCGACACTCGCTATAGCAGGCCTATTTCTGGTAGTAGAGCTAGTAGAGTAACATAGTTTCTGGACTGTTGAAATGGTACTACCATGCGAACTATCTTGATAGAATTTAAATTTTTTGGTTTAATTACCCTGGTATAAAGTATGACATTCTCAAATTATTTGTTTTAGTGTAGTATAGTTTGAAACTTAGTTGGATTTTTACAATTTTTTGAGAATCTGTACGATATTCACTTGCAAAATACCACATGCTCCCATTATTATCGACCTTTTCTCAATAAAATTTTTACCAAAACATCCGACATTTGAAGGACATAATATTTGTTAAGACTCCTTAATGCGTGTCGTGCTTTTTTCAACTTAGAAATACAACTATAGTCTGCTGGTCGCCTGAGAACACTGCTGCCTCAAGATCTTGGTTAAAATAAAGAATACGTGTACTTACAATATTGTCATTTTTTCTTTCCAAATTTTAAAAAGACAACAAAATCGTAGTATTTTTCTCTGTAAATTGCAGTGTGACTTCTCAGTGAAAATCTGATCTATGCACTAATGACGTTATTTAGTTCAAAACGTCACAATCAAAATTCGTACCTTTAAATGGACCAATTATAATTCTGCTATGGGGCTTTTATAGAAAAACAATACACTTGCATATTTTACTAAGATATAGAAAAATGTAAAAAAAGAAACATATATTTTAAAAGGATAACAACTGATATACCCGTGGATTGTTTCCTACTAGATGATCCAAGGCCAAACCTCGTGGTGTTGATCTTTCCTGGATTGTCATCCATCACCTGTTTAGCACAGAACTATGAAATATTTTTCAAAAATGCGGAGGGGGTTGCAGCATAGGAGTGAACTCTCAAAATTTTTTTTTTATAATATCTTCACAAAATTATCCAAGTTACGAATGTTTGCCTGGCCTATTCTCCGAATAACCACACAAATACGTGTAGCCGCCGTCCACGGAGATCTTTCACGATTCAAAATTACCATTTTTATTTCAGGTTCAGGTGTGTTTGTGTCACCACGAGGGGTGCTAGCTGGGGCCGGGTCCGTGGCCATGAGTTTAGTATTATGGGCGTTATGTGGGTTGTTGGCCCTTATGGGTTGGTATGTTTTTTTCTACCGTTAACGTTCTGGACTTGTATCAGTCCTGATGTTTATAGATAGATACATTGTTGATTTATTCAGCATGCTTAAATTCGCCATTTTGTTCTAAGCATTGTATTTGAATAAGTCTTCTTTAATTTGTAAATATAAGTATTCTATACTGCCAAATATTAAATTAACAGCATACATTTATGTTTGCTATTATACATGTTATATTCCAATTCATCTTATTACAGATCTATGACGATTTTGTATAACTTGCGTGTTATACAATGATGCGTCTTGTTCATGGAATTATACTGTTAATTTCAGTAGCTCTGGTATATATTGCGAATTATACAATAATGCATTTTTTTCACGCAATTATTCTGTATATATTCAGGAGCTCTGTCGTACGCTGAATTGGGATCAGCCATTCCGCTATCGGGAGCAGAACACTCATACCTCATGTTTACATTCCAACCGATGAATAAATGCTGGGGCCCAGTTCCGGCCTTCCTGTATGACTGGGTGGGCGTGTTTATACTCCGACCGACCATGTTCGCCATCTTGTGCCTCAGTTTAACGACGTATCTGATTCAGCCGTTTTATGGTGATTGTGAAGCTGATGAATCTATCAAAAAGATCATGGCGATGGTTTTTATGAGTAAGTTGCTGAAACATGTATTTGTTAGTTATGAATATTAAAACGATCAGATAATTTACGGAGAAAGATAATGGAACGTTATTCAACTCTTAATTTGCCCGTAGCAAATTAATTTATAGCGTCCACATGGCTTAAACTGATGTAAACAAAATAGTTCGATATTGTTAGTTATGACTCTTTGAAAGTGTCATTGTGACCTGATTTATTCAGAAAGAGTTGTTCCAATGGTTGAAGTAAGTATGGTGCTTGTGTTATTGTTTATTTGTTTGTTTTTTTTTTCAGTATTTATCGCCGCTATAAATTGTTATAGTGTCAAACTGGCTACAATATTACAGAACTGGTTAACCGCGAGTAAATTAATAGCTATAGGCGTGATCACTATAGGCGGTTTTTATATGATGGCCACAGGTATAAAATTTGTTGTTTTTTCAATGTAGGGGTATAAGAACAACAGAAACGAAATGAAATGGATGTAATTTTACCTCCTTCTCTTCTTAGAACAGCAGAGGCGTCTCCTTTGATGATTATGTGGAGGGAGGGGGTAGTTTTTGGACACAGGTTTGTCAAGGTGTCATAAAAGTATACGATATTTCAGAAATCATGTATGAAATTTCAAACTAAGGAATTATTTTCTCATATTGTAATACTCAATTTCTGATATTGTGATACTGTTTCTAAGGACATACAAAGTTTATCTCAGAGGGCTTCGAAGGAACTGAAGATACAGAACCAGCTGCATTAGCTTTAGCTTTTTATAATGGTCTGTGGGCGTATGATGGCTGGTAAGTTTATACAGTTTCTTGGATGATGATATTTTACTTAAGATTCTATACTCATGGTTTGGGATTGAACATTTATTGGTGGCAACAATTACATGCAGTTTGGATGACGAAAGCGATTGTCAAAAATATGGGCCTAGAAATTCACAAAAAGACGGATGGGTGCTATTTGGGGGGCCAGGCTTCAAAATGTCCCTAAGGTTGGATTCTTGTCCTTTTCAGGAACAATCTAAATTTTGTTACAGAAGAACTCGAAAATCCAACAAGGTAAGTAATCCATTTCATCTTGCAAATAACAAAATCATCCACAGTTCAGCTCACAGTTAACATTCGGCTACTCCCGTAAATTTCCATAACTGCATCTAAAAAAGACAAAATACGATCTCGGTGGACGTATGGGTTTACAGTTAGTCGCTGTTTCTGTTGCTGGTTTGATTTCTCATATAAGGCCAGAAGAAAGCCCTTTCATCGCATTCGAAAGTATTCCAATTCTGATCTCAGAAACATCCGCTGTACTAAGCAATATTTGGAAATAATTATGATCACGATCACTGTTTTTAAGTTTATTTCCTTCTGTATATTTATAGAAATCTTCCACTAGCTCTGGGGTTTGGTATACCATTAACGACTATCTGTTACCTGTTTGTTAATATCGGGTATTTTTCTGTTATCTCTAAAGAAGAAATGGTACTATCAGATGCTGTGGCGATGGTAAGATATTGACTTTTACCTTTAGTTAGGAACACATAATTCTAGTGAGAAAATGGATTTATCCCTACGTTTGAAAGCTGACTGCAGTACACCTTTCTGAAACACTTAGTACGACTTGACTTGTGCCAGTTTTCTTGATATTGTAGCTAATGATATTCCATTATGCTCATCATTATCAATACTGGGGCGGGAAGCGCACATCGTATTGATAGGCGAAAAGCGACATAAGAAACCCTTTCCATTTGGTGAAAGTTCTTCGTGTAACAGAACACGGGTGTTGTTCTATTCCGTATCGACCTGCTTCCAAGGCTGTGAGCCACAAAGTTTCCCTTAGAGGGAGAACACAAAAAGATCTATGAAAAAATAAATTTATTAAATATACATCTCATGTTTCAGGTTTGGGGCCAGAAAGTACTGGGTGTGATGGCCTGGATCATGCCAGTGTTCGTGGTACTGTCGTGTCTCGGAGCAGCTAACGGCATCCTATTCGCCAGTGGTAGGCTGAGTCTTGTAGCAGCTCGAGATGGCCATCTTGCTAATGTATTATCGTTTATACATATCAAAAAATATACTCCCTTACCGTCTCTTATATTTACTGTAAGTACTGTACTTATTATTATGGGATAGAAACGATAAATAAATGCGTGCATCGTTTCTTTAAAAGCCTATTGCATATATCTAACGTGACAGGTGTACCAAATTCATTTTGGTATAGATATTACGATGTCACGTGAATTTCACATCGACCAATCAATACGATTCTGCATACTGTTTGTTTTGTAAATCTGAACACACGTACGATACTCTTGAATATTATATGAGTCTCGCAACCCCTGTCGTATTCTAAAATTTGGAATGATAACAATCACGGCCTCAAGTCTTTTAGATAATGGTATGCAGTAGGCATGGCCCCATATATTTTTGGGGTGTGGTTAAAACTAAAAGGCTAATGAATTGGAAGCAATAGAGGTCAATGATCAGTTGTGATCAGAGATTAACAGAATAAGCCACACTTCCATTTCTGATAACGAAAACCTGCTATATTTGCTATTCAAATTCCTAACATTCCATGGGGACAAACATAGACTCTTTAATTTACAAGGGTGAGAATTAGGTCCAATACACAACCACGTGGTCCGATTAGTGATATTCTATATTTTCTTCATTGCAGACTGTGATAGGATTTCTGATGTTACTACCAGGAAATCTGGGAGAGTTAATTGGTTTCTTTGGTTTTGTTGCCTGGATATTCTATGGTATGACTGCAGCTTCTCTATTGGTTCTAAGATATACAAAACCAGATCTAGAAAGACCATATAAGGTAAATATTCTAGTGGGAGAATCAGTCAACACTACAGTCCTCAATTTTTTTTTTCATTTTCAGAATTTGATAATAACCGAAGTTAAGATAATCATTTAAGGCCGTTCATTGAACAAATAAAATAAATGTCTAACCTTTTGTACCGTCTTTATTAGCCCGTAAGGTGCAGAAGAGTAAGACGTTAAACTCCATTCATTTCATTTTAACCTTCTATAATGAGACCAAACCTAAACTATAAATCCATCTAGAACCCCCTTTGTCTCATTTCAAACAAGACTCGATTAACGTATTAGATCATCAAGTATTCTACGATAAAAGCTCTGTTGGTGCTCTGTAATCCTATGCTTTACGGAAATTGCCGAGAGTAGCCGATGTGTGACCGCTTCTGAAATATTTTATTGGTGTGAATTTCTTTTTAAGGTGCCGATTATTATTCCAATAATAGTGCTTTTAGCCTCGATCTACCTGGTAATAGCCCCGATTGTCACGTCGCCTAAAATGGAATACCTATATGTTGTGATATTTATGTTTAGCGGATTATTTTTATATTTTCCCTTTGTTTATTATAAATATACTTTTAAAATATTTGGTAAGTTAGTTTCATATTCTCTAAACTTTATCAATAAGCGTTATCAATTATATAAGAACTTTATGATGAAAGACAAAATAATCGTACTCGGGAATATACAGTAATTATATAATGGTGCGTATTGTACTCGGGAATATACAGTAATTATAGAATGGTGCGTATTGTACTCGGGAATATACAGTAATTATAGAATGGTGCGTATTGTACTCGGGAATATACAGTAATTATAGAATGGTGCGTATTGTACTCGGGAATATACAGTAATTATAGAATGGTGCGTATTGTACTTGGGAATATATAGTAATTATAGAATGGTGCGTATTGTACTCGGGAATATACAGCAATTATAGAATGGTGCGTATTGTACTCGGAAATATTCAGTATATGTATCTTGTTTTTCAGATGATATAACGAAGTTTTTGCAAAAGATATTTTTAATAGCCTCGCCTGAATCTCACGAAGATTGATGAAGAAGTTTTTAATGTTAATAAAGAGACTGGATGTTGTATGTGCTAGGATTAACACGATGTGGCACTTAATTAACACAATACACTCTACACCATCCCTTAAGGTTGAGTTTATTTAAAAATTCAATCGAAGTCTTGGTAGCGATTTTATTATAAGAACCATTCGCAGATTTTATATGGGATAGGCCTATTAAAGGTGGTGTAGGTGGCAATATAAACATAGTAAAAACTCCTATCTCATGCATGTGAGCATGTGATATGCTTCTTTCTTGTGCATTTATTATTAATGAATATATTATTAGATAATATATGGTTTTTGTTATTTAATGTAAATAAAAATACATATATACTTATACAAAAAACGATGGTTTTATCGTGAAGAGTGTAATAAATAATTTACTGAAATCAGTTCTTTAATTCCTTCTCCTTTAATCTTCTGCCGCAGTCCTAATACATTTCCTTCCTACATACAAATATTTCTATTTAGAATTGACTCGAATGGAGTTTTACGTTCTGCTTCTCTGCACATGGCAACGCTATGTAGAGCAAGAGCAAAATTGGGGAAAATTTCGCCAGGAATTCTTTGCAGAGAAGCTAGTAAAACATATCGATAAATTCATCAGTTATATTTGAACACGTTTCACCATAGTAACAGCAATGATTTTTCCTAATCTGGTCTAGGTAGTCCTTTTCCAGATCTGTTGGCATAGACCTGGGTGGACTGGAATAATGAGCAGTGATCGACTTATTCACGAACACCAGACTTTCGACAGAAATTTGAGCACACAACCGATATTTCCCAAATCTCTTTCTATATATAAGCACGTACATGATGTCAAGATTTCGGCACTCTAGAACAACTACTCTACAGTCCTCCCCCAACCATTTTCCTCTCAAAACCCTCACCGTCAAATACGTGCAGACTCTTTGTTTACAGATGTTGGGCGATTCTGATGGCCTGACACTTCAACTTTAACCTGGCTTTATGAGTGACCAGTAAGTGTTGGTCAGGAACAATGGTTTTGGTCTGAATAGGGGTGTTGTCTTTTAGACTGTCACTCAAATTCAACCAGGTTAGAATTGAATGTAAATGTATTACGATAAAGTCCATTTGCTTCATAAAGACCAAAGTACCTTCGTGGACACAGCGCAAGTTATTTATTATAGTAAAGGTACTTGTAATCCAAAGAAGGGAGTCCAGTTAAACAAGTCCATTTCAATGTCAAAAAGATGGCCATGTCAATTGATAAACAAAGTTACGAATTTCTACCTTGACTACGGTACTAGAATTTATCAAGAATGGGACTGCAAGCTAATTCAATCCACTTGTAGAGTATACAGTAGAACCTGTATTCAGAGACCACTCAATGAAGGTGGTCTCTTCTGAGAGGATTGTGTCAATTGTAAGACCATTTTGTTTTGAACCAATAAAGAAGCAAAGAAGCTTAGCAGTATCCTAACCCAATTGGGCAAAGAGAAGATATAACTGACCTTTTCGAAAGTAAACATCAAGATGTTTATTAAGCTCTTTATTATATAAAGACACAAGAAAGGAAATATATAGATATATCAGTATATAATAACTGGGGTTGAAGTGTATATTGAATTATAAAAATAGAGAATATAAACAAAAACACAACCTTAGTTTTTCTGACTACAAAGGTACAGACATCTGATCACCAAAAGCCAAAATAAGTGAAAGATTTCCTTTCCTTTTAAAAAGAAATCTACAGATCTAATAACTAATCAAAAATATTTTATTATTAACTAATCAAGGATATGTAAATATGCAAAATAGATGCGCATAAATTAACATATCAAGCATATAAATTAAAGCTATAGAATAACAAACTAAATCTTGTTATTGGAATGATCTAATATAAAATATCATAAAAAACAAATTCAAATTTCATCTAACATTAATTTTCAAAACAGATTTCTGAACGAAATGAACACATTTTGATAGAAAAGGAAAATAATGAAAAGCATGATCCTACCATGAAAATTGGACAAAAAAAATCCATAATGACTAATTGTGCAGATTCACAAACAATCTTGGTTGCTGGCTGAGTCCACTGCAAGATTATCGCAGAGCCACCATGATTTAAAAAAACAAACCAATTTAATATTTTTCACGACTGTTTTATCCTCGGCACGAAAGAGCCTCATTTTCTTTTCAAATGCACAATATATCAAAGAGACATTAGAAAATGACCAACTTGAATGGTTTTGTCTCCTGAAGTAGGCCTACCTGCAACTGGCCCGCGAACCTCATAAAGCAACCAAAATAGCTGATTATAAAACTACCAAGAATGAGTATAAATTTGAATAAAAAGGCACATTTTGATTATCATGCTCAACAAATATAATAATTAACTGATGGATTATCATTTTGATTAAAATTGACTTAGCTATTTGGATATATATATGCACCATGCTAAATCTTAGACAATGTATATATTAGGGCACAAAAAGTTTGTTGGAAAAAAAATGGCTTTAACAATTGAAAAAATTTAATGGAGATGCTCCAGGACTTTTAATTTTTTTTTGCCAGAATGAATTGACATTCAAAACAAAAATTTAAGTTATAAAAAAAATCTAAATTCAAATTTTATCAAACCAGTGAACAGAATTACAAATACTCTATTAACATACATATAAACAATCAAATTATCTCCCTTTATTAAAATCCTAAGTTATTCAATAAAAATCATTAATTAAGTAAAACCATTCACATGATTTGTTAAATTTGTGCCCTTAAATTGTGTCCCTTTGATGTTATAAATCAGCACAGAAGTTTTGACTGAGCCTTCAGACTTTTTCCATCATTCTTTCAACAGCAGACAGCATGTGTCCAGCTCCTTCGTTTTTCACCCCTTCTGCCAACTCTAATTCTAATAACTCATCATCTAGAGGACAGTCTAGGCACTGGGGGTGATTTAAACCATAGTCATAACAAGTAGAACTGATACATTCACAACATGCGTTGTCATGAAACCACCTGTATTTAGCAGCACCCATAGATTTACAAGATAGCTTACACTTTCTAAAAGACATACATTGTGACATGAAGGCCACTGTACAGTTCTGTTTGGACAGGAGTTCTTCTTCTATAGCCTTCTCTAAAGACTTTTCTACATCTGAAACATATTTAACATATACATGTAAAATAAACGAAAAATTGGGCAATGTAGGTTCTGGACAATGTGGAGACCAAAACACCCCAATTCTAGACAATATGGACATCAAAACACCCCCATTCAGGGCAATGTGGATACTAAAACACCCCATTCTGGACAATATGGAGACCAAAACACCCCCATTCAGGACAATATGGAGACCAAAACGCCCCCATTCTGGACAATGTGGAGACTAAAACGCCCCATTCTGGGCAATATGGACATCAAAACACCCCATTCTAGACAATATGGAGACCAAAACACCCCATTCTGGACAATGTGGAGACCAAAACACCCCCTTTCTGGACAATATGGAGACCAAAACACCCCCATTCTGGCAATGCGGAGACCAAAACACCCCCATTCCGGACAATGTGTACTCTTAAACACTGGAATTACAGGCAATGTGGGTGATTACCAGGTGATAAGATGACTACATGCTGTTCTATAAGAGAGATAGAGAAACACATACCAAATGAAGATGATTGATCCATGTTACTACCACTAGGTTTAGTAAATAACACCCCAGATAACGCTGGGTAAGATTTCGACGTCCATCTCATTAAATGATCATCTTGTTCAGTCAGGACTTTAAATAAATCAGGTATAGGATCTGTTAAGTCTTCGACAGAACTTGTTTTACGTGGAGTATCATGAGGATCTTGTTTGGCACACAGACCTGTCAAATATTCAAATAAACATTCAGAATAGCGAAACAAAGGAATGGTCAATTTGTAAGGTTAAACTTAGGAAATGAATGAAGTACTTGATCGACTTGGACTCAACTGGAGTTTTACGTCTTTTCTTCTGCAACTAATTGGCTAATGAAGACAGGCAACTAAACTAATAATATAATTGGCAATCTAAGGCTGACATGAAAAAAGTTCTACAAAGCCATTTGAACACTAGAATAAATAAGGCACGAAATTTCTATTTCACAATTTTAAATTTGATTAAAACCAGGTCCAATACTCTTGAAGTTTATTTATTTACAGAAAGGTGAGCTGCAGATTCATTGAGGCTTGGCCTGACTGCTAAATAAATACATGTAGTCATGTAAACAATTGAAACTGTTTGAACTCCTGCATAAAATGAATCAATAAAAACCCACCCAAATACTATCAAAAATACCTAAATGAATGTTAAGCAACTATTTGTTACTTTCATCAATAAAAAAAAATGAAGTTAAACACCTTATCCAAAATAATAATTTGGCGTAGAAACTATTAATTACCGTACTTATCATACAACTCTTTTGGCTAAGGTCTGTATCAGGAATCAGCATCACAAATAAAGAGTAGAAGACAAGACAAACCAACTTACCGACACAGTCACAGCATTCAGTGTACAGCTTAGCCAAACAGACTTGACAATCATTACAACAAGTACAGTTCTTCTTGTCAGACATGTCACACTCACAGCATTTTATCAACATACATTTACTGACTTGTGGAGCACAGATATCCTCATTACAGGCTTCTGATAGTAAAACTATGGCCAATATCGATACAACCGTAACTATCACTTCTTTAGTAAGTCCCATATCTAGAAGAATATAAAAGATTTATAATTAGAATCAAATAAAATAAAAATGGATTAAATGTTCTGCTTTTCCGCATAGACAACACCATGCAGTGTTCAATGAGGGAATTGACTGCAGAATCAGAATGTTTGGACCTAATTCCAACAGTCAAAAGTACACAACCTGTGGTTTAAGAAGTATATTATGCTAACCCCATCCCATTGACAATGGATGAAAATTAACAACTCTTCTCTTCTGTTTTAAGTGAATAGTTACATTTTGAACTTTAACATGATGATTTGTTTTAAACCCGAGATTCGAAGTAGTTAAGTCAAAATAAGTTAATCAATTAGCCTAATGCAGATCTTTGATAATTTACTAGTGCTTGATTTTATTGCTGGCACAATTACTGAATTAGGGCATCGGCCATTGGCAGACTGCACTAAGTCTAGGGAGAGTGCGACTTCGCCTTATGTGTGTCGATGAAAAAGGCGTCACTTACTGGTTTCTAAGAAACCGAGCTCTTTTAAATCAAGTCTTTATTAATCAAAAATTCTTTAAACTTTCTTTATTGACAAAATTCCAAAACAAACATGGAGAACTTCCGGTTGCTTAACGCCATCTACTGCAAGGGGCGCAACTCGACCTCAATTTCAACTTCCGATGTAAATAACTTTTTAGACGAAACTGAGCAAATTACAAAAAATCGATCGAATTGTATGATTTTAGTCAATGGAACCGACTGATTTTCATCAGACAGTTCGAGTAGTTGATTTTCAACACATTCTTTAAAAGACAAGATTTGGTATGGCCGTAAAACCGATGAAATCCAGCTCACATCTAGACGAAACCTATGATATCTGCGCGAGCGGATCAGTTGTTTTGGGATCTGCTGACTCGATAGATCAATTCACTTGTCCAATCTGTCTAGAAATATTTCTTGAGCCTGTGAAAATATCGTGTGGAAATGATCATGTGTAAGTTTCTTCTGTCATTTCAGATCGGTTGAAGGAGGTAGGGCCTATCCTGACCAATTTACAATTATATTATGTCCCACTGTAAACTGAATATTCATTACACCAGTGGCAGTACTGCCTATTAGATAATCCAATTTCTCTTTTGCACTGCAATGATTGGCAACCTAAGATTAGGGTTACCAGATATGTGTCGAAGCAAAACGGGACATTGAGCACCAAAGGTGCGAAGGTGAAGTGCCGTAGAGTGGCACTAGTATGTCACAGCTGGAGGCGCCGGAAGCATGGAGGGCGTGGGTTTTGGAAATTTTTTCAATATCGGTGATAAAAGCAAGCATGTCAAAGTGAGATTTGCCTTATTTTATACTAATATAAATGGTGTTCTCAAGGTTTGATTGAGGCATGCAGGAAAAAAAATGTCTTTTAACCTTGAAGATACCTCTTTAACTTAACTGAACTACTGACCGATATCAAGGATGACTTGCCCAATGAAAAACAAGGTCAAAACGTAAGGATTGTTTATGCACCAACTGACCTGGGCTCTTTGGGTGTCCCTTTTCATCACCAAACACAAAACAAAAATAATTGAGGCAAAAAAACGTTGATAAGATACGATTTTGAAGTGAAGCATCGATAAGACGTGATAAAACATTTATATATATTTTTTTTTTATTACAATACTTGATCAAGAAAGTTTCATTTTACCAAACCGGGACATTTAGGAACAAAATAGTCTCTGGGACGGGACGCCTGATATTGACCTAAAAACTGGGACTGTATCGTTTTTTCCCAGGCGTCTGGTAACCCTACCTAAGATACAATTTGCATATTCAAAAGGGGTGGGGGCATCTGTGACGTTGATTCTTGGGAAAATATGCTTCCTTCAAAACAATGTAAATATTTATATTGAAGATATTGTGCAGGCTGTGTAGAACGCTTTAAAGAATTGGCAGAACCGAGTTGTCCTCAATGTAGAAATGTATTTAAACCATCTCAAATGAAGAAAGCCTCTGAGTTAAAAAAGTTACTGAAAGAGAAGAAAGGTAGCTGCAAATGGTGTGGAAAATCGGTATGTTTTGTTTTCTTGGAAGGGAACTCATTTGAGTTTTGTTATACATGGGAACATAACGTTTCAACACAAGTTACACACTTCTTTAATACATGGGAACATAACGTTTCAACACAAGTTACACACTTCTTTAATACATGGGAACATAACGTTTCAACACAAGTTACACACTTCTTTAATACATGGGTACATAACGTTTCAACACGAGTTACACACTTCTTTAATACATGGGTACATAACGTTTCAACACAAGTTTCACACTTCTTTAATACATGGGTACATAATGTTTCAACACAAGTTACACACTTCTTTAATACATGAGTATTTAACATTACAACACAAGTTACACACTTCTTAAATACATGGGTACATAATGTTTCAACACAAGTTACACACTTCTTTAATACATGGGAACAAAACATTTCAACACAAGTTACACACTTCTTTAATACATTGGTACATAACGTTTCAACACAAGTTACACACTTCTTTAATACATGGGTATATAACGTTACAACACAAGTTACACACTTCTTAAATACATGGGAACATAACGTTACAACACAAGTTACACACTTCTTTAATACATGGGAACATAATGTTTCAACACAAGTTACACACTTCTTTAATACATGGGAACATAACCTTTCAACACAAGTTACACACATCTTTAATACATGGGTACATAATGTTTCAACACAAGTTACACACTTCTTTAATACATGGGAACATAACCTTTCAACACAAGTTACACACATCCTTATTACATGGGTACATAACATTTCAACACAAGTTACACACATCTTTAATACATGGGTACACAACATTTCAACACAAGTTACACACATCTTTAATACATGGGTACATAACGTTTCAACACAAGTTACACACTTCTTTAATACATGGGTATATAATGTTTCAACACAAGTTACACACTTCTTTAATACATGGGTACACAACATTTCAACACAAGTCACACACATCTTTAATACATGGGTACATAACGTTTCAACACAAGTTACACACTTCTTTAATACATGGGTATATAACGTTACAACACAAGTTACACACTTCTTAAATACATGGGAACATAACGTTTCAACACAAGTTACACACTTCTTTAATACATGGGAACATAACGTTTCAACACAAGTTACACACATCTTTAATACATGGGTACATAATGTTTCAACACAAGTTACACACTTCTTTAATACATGGGAACATAACCTTTCAACACAAGTTACACACATCTTTAATACATGGGTACATAATGTTTCAACACAAGTTACACACTTCTTTAATACATGGGTACATAACGTTTCAACACAAGTTACACACTCCTCTTATACATGGGTACATAACATTTCAACACAACTTACGCACTTCTTTAATACATGGGTACATAATGTTTCAACACAAGTTACACACTTCTTTAATACATGGGTACACAACATTTCAACACAAGTTACACACATCTTTAATACATGGGTACATAATGTTTCAACACAAGTTACACACATCTTTAATACATGGGTACATAATGTTTCAACACAAGTTACACTTGTCTTCATCAGATATAGTTATAGTCGTGTAAAGTGTTTCTACTGTATTATAAGTGATGAAGATTTTTATTTGGTTTGTTTACATCAGTGTGGAAATTAATGAACTTAGATTAATTAATTTTTTTCCAGCTTCCATTAAATCAGCTGCGTGAACATGTGACTTCTTGTGAGAAAATTGATAAATCTCTTCCTGTATTTAAACCAGTCAAACAGACTTCACAGTCCTTTCCTAGGTAAGGTATACTGCGATAGTCCTGTGGGGATAGGTATGGAAAAGGGGGGAGGGCTGGTAGTACTGTGGGATAGGTATGGAGAAGGTTGGGACGGTAAGGCCTGTGGGATTTGTGTGGAGAGGGGGTGGGTTGGTAGTCCTGTTGGATAGGTATGGAGAGGGGGTGGGTTGGTAGTCCTGTTGGATAGGTATGGAGAGGGGGGGGTTGGTAGTCCTGTTGGATAGGGGTATGGAGAGGGGGGGGGGTTGGTAGTCCTGTGGGATATGTAAGAAGAGGGAGGTGGGCAGGTAGTCCTATGGGGATAGGTACGGTGAGGGAGTTGGGTTGGTAGTCCTGGTAGTCCTGTGGGATATGTGAGGAGAGGGAGGTGGGCAGGTAGTCCTGTGGGGATAGGTATGGAGAGGGAGGTTGGTTGGTAGTCCTGTGGGATAGGTATGGAGAGGGGTAATCAGTTTGCCTCTGGAAAAATATGGTGTCTTTAAAAATCGTTTATTCATTGTTTCAGAGATGCACCAAATCGAGCAACATTTAAATGTCCGTACTGTGGCCAGTGTAACCTTGACCTTGCAGCTTTAGTTAAACATTGTAACAACAAACATACAGATTGTCCTGCTAAAGTGGTAAGTACCAGAAACACAGCTTGTCTGGATACAGGGGCGTAGCGTGACCATTTTGGCTGGGGGTTGAATGGCTAAGTTTTACTGACGAACACGTGTAACGTCTAAGTTTTACCGACGAACACGTGTTCTTCCGGGGGCAAAAATAACTTATTCGCACTATTAAGTATATACATTTTACAAACTACGAAACCCCGGAGAATACATCTGACGCAAATTTGGAACCACTGCTCCAAATTATCAATTTTCATCAGAAAACCATATGTTTTCTATGTCCTTTTTCGACCTATTCTGCGTTTTACCGACAAGTTTAGTAAAAATCACTTTTTATGTAGACGAACAGTTTTCCAATAACAGCCTAACTGACACAAGGTTTCCACTCTTTCGGTCAGCCAATCGGTTTTACCGAAGGCTCCATTCCCCATCCATGACCGTCTATTATCGACCGATTCCGCGTTTTACCGACAAGTTTAGAAAAAATAATTTTAACGTAGACGAACGGTTTACCGATAACATCTTAACAGACACAAGGGTTTCACTCTTTCGGTAAACAAATCGGTTTTACCGACGGCTCCATCTATGACCTTCTTCTATCGGCCAATTCTGAGTTTTACCTACAAATTCAAATAACAAACAACTTACCGATAACAAGTGTATCGGTTAACCAATCGACATATCCCCACACAAAACAACATAATGCCCATTTAAGATTATATTTGTGGTGAAATAGGGTAACAGAAACATGCATGTAAATGAAATTCTGTCATTAAGTTTTATGTACCAACTTTTAAATACCATTCAGGGATCAATTATTTTATTATATTTGCTGTATTTTTAGGTTTGCCCAGTTTGTTTGTCGATGCCGTGGGGTGACCCTAATCGTACCAGCGGTAATTTTATTCAACATTTAAATCTTCGACATAAATTTGAATATGATACCTATGTGGTAAGCGTATTATATTGATCTACAAAATATCTGAAAGGGAGTAGGGGGAATGTAGCTCAATGTCCCCCCCCCCCCAGAAGAGTATCAAGGACGAAGCCCCTTGATGCAGGGGTCTGGCGAATAAGGAACCCCAGCATTTTAACAGATTTCTGATGGCCTGAGATAAATTTAGAGCATTATTGACTTTTGCAGTTCTTGCAGGGAAAGGGTTTGGGTGAGGGGTAATATGTAATTGTAAAGAAACACAAGATATATAGATATACTATTTCTGATATTTATTAACTCAACATTTCACATGAAAATGAAGGCTGTGTTATGATTACACTGTCTGTATAAACATGTGTAACAAAAATTGTCTATATATATCTATTTTTACATGTCTTATAAACAGTATGTGTAACTATGTTTTTCTAATCTAGGATTATGAACAAGATGAAGATGCCATGTTGGAAGCTGCCCTACAAGCATCTTTACAGGACACATAGTGATGGCAGGAAGATATAACAACAAGCCAAACTTTTAATCTTGTATTACTGGAGATTATGTTAATGTTTATATACAAGTCAAGTATCGCATTGGTTCAGTGATATAGATATGTTATATATTCTAGTGTTAGAATGTTTTAAAAATGCGAAAATATTAATCACAACAGTATTCAAAAGTTAATCACATTTAAAGTATTTATTTGTTGCTTCACATTGTCTAAAATTGAACGACATTTAGAAGCGGAGAGCATGTATTTTTAAAACGAAACACAAGGGAATATACTATGGTATAACACATTTCTTTAATAACAAGGTATATAACACTATTCTTTCATGACAAGGGATATAACACACTTCTTTAATAACAAGGTATATAACACACTTCTTTAATAACAAGGTATACAACACACTTCTTTAATAACTAGGTATATAACACATTTCTTTAATAACAAGGTATATAACACAATTCTTCAATAACAAGGTATATAACACACTTCTTTAATAACTAGGTATATAACACATTTCTTTAATAACAAGGTATATAACACAATTCTTCAATAACAAGGTATATAACACACTTCTTAAATAACTAGGTACATAACACACTTCTTTAATAACAAGGTATAAAACACACTTCTGTAGTAACAAGGTACATAACACACTTCTTCAATAACATGGTATATAACACACTTCTTAAATAACAAGGTATATAACACACTTCTTCAATAACATGGTATATAACACACTTCTTTCATAACAAGGTATATAACACACTTCTTTAATAACAAGGTATATAACATACTTCTTCAATAACAAGGTATATAACACACTTCTTCAATAACAAGGTATATAACACACTTCTTTAATAACTAGGTACATTACACACTTCTGTAGTAACAAGGTACATAACACACTTCTTCAATAACAAGGTATATAACACACTTTTTTAATAACAAGGTATATAACATACTTCTTCAATAACAAGGTATATAACACACTTCTTTAATAACAAGGTATATAACACACCTCTTTCATAACAAGGTACATAACACACTTCTTTAATAACAAGGTATATAACACACTTCTTTAATAACAAGGTATATAACACACTTCTTAAATACTTTTATTTAATATTTTGTTGTAAAAAGGAGTGCACGCTATATATGGGTAATTGAATTTTCCCCCATTTCACAGGGGCAAGGGAGGGGTGCGCATTATATATGCCTGTGCACTATATTCGAAAATATATGTAACTCAATTTACGATTGGTCATTAGATGAATATAATGATATATACTATGTTATAAAAGAAGGGTGTTATACCATAATTCATTCCCTTGCTAGCCCTGTATACTTCGTACAAACAGATATATTCCTTCATATACGCCTTCATTTTGGTCTTGTTATATTTCCCTAAATTTCTTTTGGTTAAAGATTCAATTCTACATTGGTTTTGGAGTTGATGTTTTTTACATAAACGGATTGTAAAACTTTTCTCCATTTTGTATGAGTTTCAGGGATAGCATTGATTAGCACTGTTCAAATATTCGGTCTGAGGCCTGTGGTCTGTGGTTCCTGCAATTCCATTAAAATTAAGCTCTAAATAGCATCATTATTTCAATAGCTCCTATTAATATAAAAGCTAATAGTTTAAGTAAAATAACGAGAACCACAGACTCCTGATTGACAATTGGAATGGTGTAAATTGATGCTATCAGTGTCCCAAATACAGTTTTTTAGAAATTTTCTTTACAATCACTTTCAGATAACACACTTAATGTGTGTATGTTGGTGGTATTTTCTGCATGAAATGATTAAGAAATTGAGAATGATGTTAGTATCTCGGTGCCATTGGCTTTGTCTGTGAGGCAATCAGGTATTGCAAGTTCTCTTGCCCGTTTTCTTGCCCTTTAAAGCAAGAAACAGCTTTGAATCTTTGGCCAGTGATTTAGGAAGTCGGTCTGGCTTCAATCTCTACCAGTACCATGAGATATTTGTATAGTGAATATTTCAATGTAAGCTTTTTTTGTGAATTGTAATTTATGTAAATTATCCGTATTATTTAATACAATAGAACTGTGATATATCAACAGAAAAAAAAAATTTGTTTCACCAATGTAGTCTTAATTCGGGTTAATTAATAGGAGTTATTTCCCTTTTATTATTGGTAGGCTAACTGAAATTAATTCATTCCCTTCAAAAACATATATCTTGTGTCAAATCGGACCCTATATTTTGTCGGACCATGAATGGAATTTATAATACCCAACCATCCTAGTTTAATTTGGCAGTATCGTGAATTGTTTTTATTATGGTCTGTATATATATAATTTAAAAAGAGTTACCTCCCATCTACCATTGCCTTGATGTTCCTTAGTATGTGTGGCGCACGTAGCGTAGTACTGGTACCAAGAAGTACTTTGGCTTCAATAGGGTGGGCATTGCCTTCTTGCATGCAATGTCTGCTAATAGTGCCGAAGCTCTAGGCCATGGACAAATTGGTCGAGGACCGTCTTTGTCACCGACGATCGTAATGGAACCATAAGTTAAAATGCCGGAGCGACTTGATATATGTACATGTATATATATTTGGTTTATGAACCTTGGTATGTCGATCCAAGTTGCCAATACCAATCGTAGGATAACATCGTGTGTTCTAGAAGTATGATAATCACCCGAGTCTCCGGTATGTGTTTACTATAGTAGTAAATAACACGCATGTGATAACCACCACTCTACAAGGGTGGTCCGCCGCATTTTGTTTTATTAATTTGTTTGTCTGAAAAGGTGTTATAGTGTTCGTGTAGGTCTTCTTGTGATCAACTCTAATTGACATGCGTTCATCATTAACTAGTCCTTCAACCCTGAAATAAATAGTATTGTTTGCTAAATACACTTCATATGAAGAGGCAGGGATGCAATTAGAAAAACAACGAGCTCTACCAATCTTAAGTGAATGGTTGCAATGGGACATGAGTTCACTGGTTCTAATTAATTAAAAGTAAAAGTGGATCCCCTTTTGACAACTGTGAAAACTATTTAAACTCATCCGAAGCTATCTCGTCATTCCCACATTAATAGATGGTAACTAGGTGAGACGCGTTCTCATCTGCACCTAAACCGACTCCCCACGGGGATTGTGGAAACACTGGTTCCACAATTTTTTCGGATCAAAAATAAATATTTAATGCAATGTGACAGGACGGATAAGTGCCGTTTAATCCAACGCTGAATCAGAATTAAACCACAGTTTTAAATTCATAATCATTTCATCGTTTAATACTTTGACGTTGAGGAAAGGACCCACTCCTTAACTTGACCCCTGTTTGCTGACCCCGAGCACCGATAAAACACGCAGTATAATATAAGACAAATCAATCGTATAAAAGATAATTTATTTTGTGTCCAAAAATATAAAAGAGATAATATGTAGGGCAAGGAGATCGTAGTAGAGTTCAGTTATAAAGGAATTGGCAAGGTATCTTTATGGGTTTGTATGATACATTCACGTGCGTGTACACTAATTTTGCAAAGACGTAAACAAACGGTAAGTTTCCAATCAAATCATCAAAACCAAAAGGAAATACAACAAAATGAATAGAGTTTTTGGCAAGAAATTGAATTAAAGAGACAATGAAATATATTCCGAATAAATTTTGATAAATAAAGAAAGATTTCTTGAATACAAAGTATCACAAAACACTTAATGGCGGCCATCTTGAATTTCTTGACATTAATCAAACAACCAGAGAAAGCTTGAACAGTCATTGTCACAATGTAAATATACTGTTTTCTGAATGGGATGAGGCATTCCCATTTCAATCAAACAAAGCTAAATAATAGGCTTATTCAATTTCGAATCACGATTTATTTGTAAGTGCCCTCTGTGAAGTCCGCCATTACGAAAAAATTAATCCACATACAAGACGACTGTAGGCTATTTACATTTTAAAATCCGTAAAAAATTATGGAAGATTATTGCACCATTGTACATTAATCATTTTTATTGACATGATTATGTGCTCTCTATGACGTCCGTCCTCGTTAATTCAAAATAATATTAAAAATTCAAGATGGCTGCCATAACAAAACTGATAAATTAAAAAGTGCAATTGGCGAAGTCGGTCATACATGACTCTATCCACGGTTTAAAGTGAACCATGTCAACCGCTATGATGGGAGTGGTACCTGGTTCCAGACAGTTGTGGAAGCTGATCAGCCCAGTAAGTTCCATCTTACCCTTGATTGGACACACAACTATTCCTCCCCAATCGAACTGAAAATAGAACGTGGAAATTATTTGAGCCTGTACTCTCGGTCAGCCATAAGGAAAGATTGACTAACAAGCAAACGCAAACTCTGTACATATAATACAATAACGTTAGATACATACTCCCTGCTTCTTGAATGGCAGACTAGACATACTTGCGCCCGGAAGCAAAAACAATGTAATGAGTGTGTCCTACAACATACATGTAATATAACTATGGGTGGGGGGATGCTTACAAGACCACAGCCCATTGCCCCTCTGGATACATTGCTTGCCCCTACGAACAATCGGACCTGTCTAGGGTCCTGGTTACCAAGGTTTTTACAAACAATACTTACAGCACAAGCTCTGACCCCTGTAGTCATGGGTTCAACTATAACGGACCCTGCGGGCAGCTCAATGTTGGTTGATCTGGGTCGGTAGTTGAAGATAGTTTTACTAGTAGCAGCATTGAAGACGTTAACATTAGCTTTAGTTGGTCGTGGGTAAGGTATAGTTTCATCTTCTACAATTTAAAACATTGTATCACAATCTGATCTTAGCTAAAATTTGGAAAAGTGGTTGGTAGGCGGACAAATTGACGCACTCTTCTACTGATACACTGAACTATTTTCAAAGATTAAACGTAGTACCGAAGATATTGTAGGCGAACCCCATCCCGGATACGGGTTTTGACATAATCGAAGAAGTATGACGAACTGGACATGTGGTTTGTACACAATGGGAAGAACAAAGCTCGACCAAGCAACTTACGACCAATTACGGACAACTAGGGTGTCTCGGATAGCTCCGAAACTTAAAAACGTCCATAATTGTTCAAAAACCTCAACTGAGTCCACAGTACTCGAAAAGTAAAAAACCGTCTCTCGGTTCGCGGAATTCTTTATATCCTCAAAAGCTTCTAAGATTGATCGTATCCTTACCATAAGCTGTTCCTAGACCAGCCATATAACAGTCCTTCTTAACTTGTTGGCAACCTTTATCTGTCGGGTCGGCATCACTGGGTAGACAAGCTGGCATTTTACAATTGGTGTATACAACTTCTTTTTCTAGCCTGATCAAAGCCACGTTATTTCCTGAAACAAATTAAAATTGGTAAGGAATTCAACTCCAATAATCCAACCGGAAGTAACCAAGTGTTAACTTCTGTGCTGGGATCTGGTACTGCTAGGTGGTTAGGATCCAATATTTACCCACGAAAAGAGGAACAAACGAATTCAACTGAACTTTATATGAATTTGTGTATTTTTATAGGATATCTAGGCTTTGAAGACTGTGCAGTTAGTAAACAAGAGCGGTCACTAGATTGGATCCATTAAAATCAGTATAATCGACGGTTTTGATTAAATAACGGTACGTCTACTGAGTCTAATACAATGCGGTATACATTGCTAAAATATAAATACATAACAAAACTAAACTTTGGATAGCAAATAGGAGGACGAGAAAAATGTGATCACAGACTCGGCCTACTTTAAGTGTTTTTTGAGGAAGGCTTTTAGCCGAAACGTTAAATTACAGGATGATAGTATAAATTTTAAACCTTTAATTCTGTTTCAGAATTTGTACACGATTCAGGACACCGGGAATTTGAAATAAAGGACAAAACACAAAACGTATACGAAGCCATAGAAATAAAGATCTTACCTAATCCTTGAGATAAATAGTTTGGATGTGTTTTGATTGCTCTTATTTTTATTCGTTCCTCATCAATATCAGTTCTCAGACTGTCGTATTCCCCTACCACAACTCGGACACTCTTTATTAAATCCTCCACTTGCAGCAATCTAATAATACAGACAAACAACAATAATGGAATGGAACAGACTTGTACTAAGATTGTGATAGAAATGCATGGCAGCAACTGGGCAACCGTTAAAATTCCGCTAGATTAACCCCTGAAAATCACAGATTGATAGGTCTGATTAATATTTCACAGCAAATGATCTATGTTGCGGTTTGAAATGAATAGGTGTCATTCCGGTGTGTCAGTTGATTTTTTTGTTTTGTTACCCGGTTCATTAGCATGGAGGATATAGTATATAACCCCTCAACTCGACTTTATGTCGAAGTATGTAGAAAAAACATCAGAAGGAATAAAAACTAAAACAAAATAAAAACACTAACGGTGCCACACAGTTTGCTGTGGTTACAACCAAATCTTTATAAATCAAGCTTCCGGCACAGAATGTCGTGTTACCCAGGTTACCAATGTCATTCGAAAAGAAAAATCTCAACGCCACCATGGTAGAAAATGGCCACGTGCATTGAGGAACTAAAGTGCCACCTACAATACGGCTTGATGGCATGGTTCTACCACAGTAATCTGGAATATAATAATCAATTTGATAATGATAATGAAATGATGAATGATAAGTACAATGTAATAATGATAATAGATAATAATAATCAATGAATAATGGAATAGATAATATTAGTAATTAGTAATAATAGTGCCAACTAAATAATTAATGGAATAATAATACATACATAATAATGGAATAATAATAATAATGATAATAATAATAATATCTTGACTTTCAAATGTTTAAAAAGAGAAAGTCTTTTATCCTAACTTCTTTAAGTTAGACTTTTGCCAAAGTTCAACTTCAGTCAAGGTAAGAGCGCTGCATACAGCCCTAAATCACTTAAAAACATCAGATGTTGACAAAATTGTGGGTACTAGTATAAGAAAATTGGATATCTCACCCGCGATTCTGGCATCTGGATCAACCGGTGGTTTATAATTCTGCATTCCCACACAACATTCTCCATCTCCCTCATCACAATCACCTTTATACATCCGTCTTTCAGGACAACCTGACTCCACACAGGTACCTCGATGATACCGACCACATACAGCTGAAAATACAAACAATTAAAAACAATGAATTGAAAGAAAATTAGTTCAACGCTCTACTTTCTTTTCAATTAACTCAATCATATCTGATTGGGTTATCGAAGATGGGAATCGCCATGCAGTGTGCAATGTGTTTAAAAAAAAACTCGACCACTGCCCTTTTTTATTGTTTCGTTTCAATACCTTTAAATTAAATATTTTTTAATGAAACATCAACAGAAGGACGTATTTTCAATAAGGTTTATGTTTCGGGCGGTGTATATTTGCACTGTAGTTTAAATAATAAGGACCCACAATGTCTATAGCTGCATCATCGTAAATGTTGCTTTTTAAAGATAATTCCAATCTTAGAATATTTAACAGACCGTTGCAATATCTTAAAATTTCCTCGCATTAGACTCATATATTTTTTCAACCGGAAGTGAAGGTGGTACAACCGGAAGTTTCGTTGGCCTCTTCAATTTATAAAGTCGTAGTTTATGCATTCATATCGAAATCGGAAGTGACGTAGCAAAACCTTCAAGACGCTGATATCATTTAGAATTTAAATTTTAGCCAATTTGTCCAGAAAGATACAGCCGTCACAATGTAGCCATGTTAAATTCTGAATCTGTATGCGAGTCAATAGACTCGGTTTATTGCTGCTAATCCCCCTGTCTTAACATTAAAATACTCAAAACATCGCCGACAATGACCCATTGTTGTCTATAGAAAATACATTTCTTCACGACATCGCTTATACCAATTGAAAAGCCCTTTCTGTCGCCCTATTTTTATGTAAGCAAAAATTTTTGAACCCTCTCACCTATTCATTTCACCAATTTAACAGGTATTGAAGGCGAATTTTCATATGTATTACTGGCGAAATTTCATGGGTATTAATGGCGAAATTTCATGGGTATAAAAGGCGAAATTTCATGGGTATTAAAGGCGAAATTTCATGGGTATTAAAGGCGAAATTTCATGGGTATTAATGGCAAAATTCATCGTATTAATGGCGACATTTCAGGCGTATTAATGGCGAAATTTTATGGGTATCATAGGCGAAATTCCATGCATTAAGACAATATTAAATATAGCTTTAAATGAGCTTTTCCGGATCTTTAAGCAAATTAGACTATTTAATTTGTGAACTGTGAGTTGTGAAGTGTAAATGACTGCGCCTCCCACCCTGATGTGTGAAAGTTAGTATTTACACGTTGTGTCTTATTCTATACATGTTACTTTTATTTCATTTAAATCGCATTACCCCCCACAGGTATACAAACCATGTTGCCCGTCCCCGAGCAAACTGATCTCTGACTAAAATTATGTTTAGGATTATATATCAATGAAGAACTAGAGCACTATAAAAAAAATTGTATAACTCACTGGAATAATGAAAAAGTACATAACGTTTTAACACAATTTACACGACGTGTCGTCATCATAATGACGTTTTAACACAATGTACAAGACGTGTCGTCATCAAAACGACGTTTAACACAATTTACATCATAACAACGTTTCGACATAATTTATACGTACCGTCGTCGAAGGATTAGCTAAACTTTCAAGTCCCAAATTTGCTCGTTAACCCATAGAACCACCTGTAGTGTACAATCACTGGCATATTTCCAGGGCAACGAAATCCACCTTTTGAAAGGAATTTGTATGAATATTATATCAAACAACCGGACGTGGTTTGTTAAGCTGTTGTTCGTAAATTGCTTGCTTACTTAATACAACCCTTTCTTCGACCAGAGCCCGTTTTCAGTTGTCAGTTTTCTTTTTAACAAATTTCAAAAAATAAATTCCTTTTTTTTCAATAATCTTTACTAATAATGTGACCAGTTCAGGTAGAAACAACAAAACACATTATAACGTTTTGTCCATATTTTTTCAGCCCCACCCCACTCATTATTAACCCCAACCTACTTTTTGGAACAGCGTTAAAATTATAAAAGAACCCGACGAAAAAAAAATTAAATGTTACCTGTTTTATGTGGCGTAGCTAGGGTTACTCCAACTATGGCCACGAGGCCTAAAACCACAAATTTTAGCATCTTTTTGATCAAAATCGAAATACTGCACTTTAAAATTTCACAAAATTTCTGTGGCGCTTGTGAGAGCCCACTACAATGTCAAATCCGCCAACTGTGGAAAAAATCAAAAACAATTTCGACTACGTCACCAAAGAATCACAGATAGTCCAGTGGTAATATTGGGCAATACGTCACTAATATTGTTCTATACTGCACGAGCTGGAATATCACGCGAGAATTTTCGTTTTCAATGGCCGTATTGAAACAGACATAGTTTACTCTAGGAACACAGTACAAACTTTGAATTATATTAAAAAGGGAAGGGGTCGTACAAAACTTGTCCTGTTGAAACTTAATTTGCTTACATTGAAGGGTACGGTCCCCACGTTTTTTCAAGTAGGTTTCTTATCAAAGAAGATTGTCGACAAATCAAAACTCTGTATTTCATCTCTTGACCAATCAACTGTTAGTATTTCTATTTGCGATGTAATTATGTTTTATAGTTTAAAAGGAAGACTTTTACTGAATCAAAATAGAACAAGTGATAATCTACAAAATTCTTTTGTTCTTTTTTGTGAAATTCAAACATGTTGAAGACCGAAAATATGAAATTCGCCCTACAAAAGAGTCGTTTAAAAACCCTCGATTTCCATGACTCGTATACAAAGAAGAAATTTGGTAATTTTGAAGGCAAATATATTCCACACCTAAAAGGTCAATATCGAGCCATCAATGTTTGAATTAATAACTATCAAACTAATAGCAGGCGATCTTGTATGACTTTAAACTTACTTTAAACTATACATCGTCAACATCGTTCTGTTAGCACTCTGAAACTCTGAAGTACGGAAGCAATGGAGTGAGCAGAATGAATTTACCTGGATCGCTCACCTGGTCTACCCCTTATAGATTCAGCTCAGCTTTGCAAATTGCAAATGAGACTGGCGTAAAACTCCATTGATCATAATTTTTTTTAGAAATCATAGTTAAACTACATTACAATTATAATTTCTGTAGCCGGATTTAGACTAGAAAATAGTTTTCAGAGGCCAGATTGAAATTAGATTAGCAAACAAAATGTGCTAGATACAAAGACAGTTTTTTTTTATGGTCAGAATGATATACTGCTTGAAATCGAGGCATTTTGTGGGGAATGTCCCTCACTATTATGTTTTAGCCACTAATTTCAGTCGTGCAACGATCCAAGGGCTACAGCTTGTTAAAAGATATGTGATGCAACAGTCGTCTATATAATGCTTAATCATAGATCAATTTCATCTATAATACATGTATATGGTTGCCATTTTCAAAACTCAATCGTTGCTTTTTAAGCTCAGTCGATTTGAATATGGTTCATAGCCAACAAGAAAAAAAGGATGGATATTTAAGTCCTACTCTTCTGCATATTTTGTTCCATTGACGCGTAGTGTGCAATGAGGGAAATTTTGTCAGGATAGGGCTTTAGCATATTCTCTTCGCGATTTCCAACTGTCTACATGTATAATATTCACAGCCTGTAGCACACAGGGCCTCGATTTTTTGTCCCATCCGACCTGCAATGCTTACGGGGGTTGGAAAATTCCGGATTTTGGTGTTAGCGAGCAAGCGCCAAACTTACTCAGCTACCACTGCATCAACAAGATGGAGGAGGCTCAGTATAAGAAAGCATTTCTGATTTCACAAACGGTTCTTTAGAAAAAATATCCCAATATCAGGAATGTTTCAGTCCCTTTCTCCTTTAGTTTAATTTCGGTCATTTATATTAGAGAATATTGATTGATATACATATATATGTATTTTCATGTTTATTGAAAAATGTGACTTTAAATCGGTCTGTAACTCATAAAAAATAATAGAGTTGTCACCCTTTCACAGATCACACCATTTCTGGGTTTTAATTATGAAGAGCTACATAAAATTACTTTCGTTTTGGTGAGTTCTTTGTTTTTATCCATTCCTGGTATATTTAAAACAAATTAAAATGGTGTACATCATTACAAGAGAATATCATTCAATGTACATTTGCATTCGATGGAGAGAATAGCAAATTCACAATTGTCAAACCTCAATTCAACGGTTAATTTTAATATTAGAGGGAAAAACCTGAACTTCGATAATCAAATGTTAAAATAGAACTCAGCAATTTCGTCAGTACTCATAAACATGAGTTTTTCTCAATTAAGTTTTAGTATTCATCCAGCAATATTCAGCATATTGCATTTCAACCGAAAAATCAAAATATTTAAGATAGCTCGTCAGGTGAGAAAAATAAAATGTTAATTTTCTGTGATTAGTGGGCGGATATTTTGAAGGTAGGCTACAAAGTCTTCTACATTGTCTTGATTTCTTTGCAGATGGAATTTTAAACAACCTTGTAAGGCTTCTTGTAATCAACTTGCTGTCAATACGTAAACTCAATCTATACAGTGCAAGATACAAAGCAGTTAGACAGAAATAGGAAGTAAATATTATGGAAATAGGCCTTCTAGATGAAATCATACTCGAGAGAAATAGAGAAATTATACCGGTACAAGAGACAACATTCTACCAACAAGAATTAGATCGACAGAGAAGAGAGTTGGAAAGTCAGAAGCTACAAATTGAAGCGGCAATTCGAAATTATGAACGAGAGATCATTGTCCTAAGTAAAGAATATTCAAGGCTCAAGCAACAAGGTTGGTGTAGTTAAAGATAAGAATTACCTTATCATGACATATTACCAATTGCCTAGAAACACTTGGCCTATGGATCAAAGGCTTTCTTTGGGCTTCCATCCCATTACCTAACTACATGTATCTAATTTAGTATTTAGCCTAGTAGGCTGTACTGGATTCCTTAGGGCTGTTGATTTTTGAATATTCTTCAAAAAATAAAAAAAAAAAAAAATTATTTGGACATGTCATTAGATCGGCAATGCAAGTTCATCCTGCCCAGTAAATTTTACAAATCTGTATTTTGAAAGACAAACAGAGTTACTTACCTTGATCTCAATCTTGATGAATGATAATACACATGTACATGCTGTTATGAATTAGTTGTAGGAGCCAATTTCCTTAAACCTAGAACCCTCAGCACAAACCTCCCAGTACCAGGTCCCTCAGCACGAACCCCTCAGCACAAATCCCTTAGTGGCAGACCCCTCAGCACAAATCCCTCAGTACCAGACCCCTCAGCTCTAGATCCTTCAGTGACAGACCCCTCAGCGCAAATCCCTCAGTATGTATGACTCCTGGGTGCTAGAGCCTTCGTCCTCCCTTGCCTAATGGCTTGACATTTTGAAGATGTTAGAAGGGTGGCTATTGCAGTCAAGGTACAAGTACAAAGTTTGTAATAGGCTTGACATTTTGAAGATGTTAGAAGGGTGGCTATTGCAGTCAAGGTACAAGTACAAAGTTTGTAATAGCTTGATATTGTGAAGATGCTAGAAAGGTGACTATATTGCAGTCGAGGTATAAGACGAAATTTGGTAATAGCTTGATATTGTGAAGATGTATAACTATGAAGTTGATAATAGTAGATGGATCTACATAAAGTTTAAATATGTTTCAGGGGGGAGAGAGAAAACAGGTAACTCTGACAATACTAGTATATGTTTATACTGTGATGATGGAGACAAATCGGTATTGTTTGAACCCTGTCGACACGTCGTCTGTTGCTGTGCCAACTGTGTGTCGAGCTTTGAAAACAAAGCCTGTCCGGTGTGTCAAGTTCCTATTCAGAGCTGGCAGGTTGTTTACCTGAGTTAAATATGACCATATTCGAATTAAAAGATGTTTTTATAATTTTGCATAGTATTAAAGTGTTTGAGTGTTACTTCGCCTATTTTGCCAGATAGATTATGCTTACTCCTTTCGACAGTGATATGCCTGTATCGTTATGAAATACTGTTATGAGATTGATATACTTCCTCGTGTGGAATATATTAGTACCTACCAACGTATTGTTATTATATGATATAATAATTAATGTATAACAACGAATAACCAGTTGAAATATTTCCTTCTCTGCCTATTCCTTTTTGTGATTCAGAATGTGTGTTGGTATCACAAAGATATGTATAACAACTGTTTTCCAACATAGAATATATTGTTGGACTGTGTTCCTATTGTGCGATTTACTGTCCTTCTAACAACGTTAGTATGTCAAATACATATTAATTCGGGAATTTTGTTTTTCACCCGACATTTTAAAACGACCCATTCCCCTTTTCTAACTCATATTGCGGTTTTTCTGCTTTAAGTTTTTGCGACGATTCCAAAATCTCAAAGTTGTATGCAAACTAATCATAACACAAGACCCCAGTAGATTGAAAAGTACGGTTGGTGGGATTTCAGACACACCGGGATAAGGTTTGTATGTATTGAATGTAATGCAGCGTCTGTAATGTATAAATGCTTGTATATGTATATTAAAAGAGAAATTACGAATAAATTTGGCCTGTTAAATTTAGGGAATATTAGGATAAATGGGCTTGATTAATATATATAGGAATATGTAAAAATGGACTGTGAAGATTTAGTGGGAAATAGGACAATGTTAATAGAAATGTAGCAAACTTTGGATTTAATCAGCACTGGTTAAAAATAATCTAGGATAATGATGTTTGGTGTATTCAATTCAGTGGGGATATTGGACCTTATAGCAACAGGTATAGTAGAGATAGTGGGGAATACTCTAGGAAAGGTCTGTGTGTAAGTATTGACAGATGGAAGCTATTAGATAATAGTGGCCTGTAATGTATATAAAATATACAGTTGGATGAATTTAATAGCATTTAATACAGGAACTGTGTAGACAAAAACGTTGGGGAAATATTATGGATATATGGGCCCTGTGTATAAGAGAATGCTTGTAAAAATATTACTAGCTAGTTAGACATGATATTTGGTATCTAGCCCCTTTAGACTACAGCAAATGTTAGTACAAAAATCTATAGATAGTTAGACATGATGGTTTGGATATCTAGTCCATTCAAAGGCACGATGTCCTAGTATCAAATAATTCTACTGGGGCCTGGTTAAAACATGATAGTTTGGTATACTCTAGTCCCATTCTGACTACGTAACTGTCCTTTTACCAAAATTTCTACTAGCTAGTTAGACATGATAGTTTGGTATACTCTAGTCCCATTCTGACTACAGAAAACTGTCCTTGTACCAAACAATCTACTAGCTAGTTAGACATGATAGTTTGGTATACTCTAGTCCCATTCTGACTACAGAGAACTGTCCTTGTACCAAACAATCTACTAGCTAGTTAGACATGATAGTTTGGTATACTCTAGTCCCATTCTGACTACAGAGAACTGTCCTTGTACCAAACAATCTACTAGCTAGTTAGACATGATAGTTTGGTATACTCTTGTCCCATTCTGACTACAGAGAACTGTCCTTGTACCAAACAATCTACTAGCTAGTTAGACATGATAGTTTGGTATACTCTAGTCCCATTCTGACTACAGAGAACTGTCCTTGTACCAAACAATCTACTAGCTAGTTAAAACATGATAGTTTGGTATACTCTAGTCCCATTCTGACTACAGAGAACTGTCCTTGTACCAAACAATCTACTAGCTAGTTAGACATGATAGTTTGGTATACTCTAGTCCCATTCTGACTACAGAAAACTATCATTGTACCAAACAATCTACTAGCTAGTTAGACATGATAGTTTGGTATCCTCTAGTCCCATTCTGACTACAGAAAACTGTCCTTGTACCAGACAATCTACTAGCTAGTTAGACATGATAGTTTGGTATCCTCTAGTCCCATTCTGACTACAGAAAACTATCATTGTACCAAACAATCTACTAGCTAGTTAGACATGATAGTTTGGTATCCTCTAGTCCCATTCTGACTACAGAAAACTGTCATTGTACCAAACAATCTACTAGCTAGTTAGACACGATAGTTTGGTATGTTCTAGTCCCATTCTGACTACAGAAAACTGTCCTTGTACCAACAATCTACTAGCTAGTTAGACATGATAGTTTGGTATGCTTCTAGTCTCATTCTGACTACAGAAAACTGTCCTTGTACCAAACAATCTACTAGCTAGTTAGACACGATAGTTTGGTATGTTCTAGTCTCATTCTGACTACAGAAAACTGTCCTTGTACCAAACAATCTACTAGCTAGTTAGACACGATAGTTTGGTATGTTCTAGTCTCATTCTGACTACAGAAAACTGTCCTTGTACCAAACAATCTACTAGCTAGTTAGACGCGATAGTTTGGTTTGTTCTAGTCTCATTCTGACTACAGAAAACTGTCCTTGTACCCAACAATCTACTAGCTAGTTAGACACGATAGTTTGGTATACTCTAGTCTCATTCTGACTACAGAAAACTGTCATTGTACCAAACAATCTAGTAGCTAGTTAGACACGATAGTTGAGTCTGTTCTAGTCCCATTGTCCCTTGGTTGGATCAATGAATAAACAAATTTTTTTTATCGAAAATATAAATATTTATTATAGGCCAAAAATACAAAATGTAGATCAAATATAATATTGCTCATTAAAGTATTCCAAAAAATATACTTCGAATAAACTATTAGATTGAAAGACGTGTCAAATGGTAGTCGACATAATTAATACTGGGTCAAATTTAACATTTAAATATCTGCCCAGCGTGTTAATATTGTTGAAATCTATGGAATACCCTCCCGTACCTAGGAACGATTAACATCGGCTTAGCATCATTATTATAAGCCAGCTGTTCTTCAAGTAGAGCAAACAGATTCCTGGTGGAGAGAATCTTCTTTCTAAATTTCCTCCTTACTAACCGGTGTTTCTGTAAATTATTCTCCCAGTAGGGGCTGTTTCCTCTCCTCACAGGATAGTCTATCCCAGGAAGCAAGGCCCATGTTGGCACATCAAGGGGCAACTGCTCATACTTCTCCTGAGACCAATCTTTTACTTCCACGAGGGCTAGAATGTCCTCGTCGATTTCTTGGACCTCGGAGACCTTCTTACTGATATCTTTCACATTTCTGTTGTCTTCCAGATTTTCGTCATCTTTCTGTACATCAAAGTCGATCCCACGAAGCTTCATCCAGTCAGGGATGTCTATCAGAGGTGTCTGGATCCATGGCTCGTCAGCCCAAACAAAGTCCTGGTCGAGTTCCTGGACCTCGGAGACTTGCTCATTGTCGTTTTCCTCTTTGACATCTTCCTGTAGATCAAAGTCGATCCCAGGAAGCTTCATCCAGTCAGGGATGTCTATCAGGGGTGATTGGATCCATGGCTTCGTCAGCCCAAACAAATTCTTCAGCTACATCATTGCCTTCTTCGACCTTTGAACCTGTAAAATATAAAATACATTCAACTTTTAAAACCTTTACATTTTTGTTTGGAGCTTAACATTCCTTGCTTTCCTTGTCAGCTCTTCTTATCATTATGATGCAGAATTTAAGCGTTGGATCATTCACCTTCTATCAGGTTACATGAGACAGCTTAATTTTACTCTACTGGTAGGGAACTCTTTACGAACAGGGTTTGGATGCTCCAAATTCAACAAATAACAGGGTTTATCTTTCAACGCTCTTTATGATTCTTTCTCTCCCCATCCTATCCCCCCACCCCTAACATGAATTTTGGTTTTTGCAATGTTCTTTAGTCCGATAACTAATCCGAGATCAGTAGTGGGGTTGAAGTATTACCCAAAAACTTACAAAAGGTGACACAGTTTTACCGAAGTTTAGTCACAATTGATATTAGCCTACCTTCTGGGATGTCGACACCGTCACCAATAAGTTCTTCAATATCATCGACATGGTTGTTATTGTTTTCGTCGATTGAATTCTTGTTGTTTTGGTTCCAGTTACCTAAAATTAAAAAGAAATATGGTTAAATAAAATGAAGTTTAACCCCATTTTATTGGCACCTATGTGAAGATATAGAAACGGAATGACCCAAACTGCATGCAATGAATTATCTGATGTTCATACACAATAGGAGCTATAGAACATAAAATTTACTTTCGATTTATTATTTTCTTTTAATTTATTAAAACAATTGTACACTCAATATACTGTGAATGTAGTAAAACAAAGTTAAACTCACCGTCAACTGGAGATGAAATATTACTATATTGGATCTGAGATAGATAGGCCAATATCACTTCATCCACCGACTGACTTATCACTGGTAATCTGAAATATACAAAATAGTTGAAAATTAGGATTGGATTTCTTTACTTTAGCTTTGATTTCGGAATGAATGAAGTTTTAATTCTTACTTTTTGAATAAAAACCACGGAAATATGTGCACCCTCTACTTACAAGATAGTCATTGTTTTCGTCTCTCGTAGAAGGTTTCCACTAAAATATCCAAGAGCGAAGTTAAAATGAGTCTTTCGTCTTGAAAAATCCAAAAGCTAATGACTTTTAGACCAATTTGACGCTATGTTGATTATGACGTCATAATAGATATAGGTGAACAGAGAACAATAGAGTTCCCTCAGAAACAAGCCCCACCCATCTTCCCTTTCTGTTCCTTTACAATATTAGCGTTTTATACAATTAATATACCATCTATTGGCTATTTGGGAGGAATGTCGAGTTGATAATTTTGTTCAGCATGCTATAGGCTCGTCTGAAGAACTATAGTGATATAGGCTCAAATTCATTTCAGTCTTAGGACTTGAATTTAAACTTTAAAATGATTGAAGTTTTACGTCCTACATTTCTGCACCTAATGGACTACTTAAGACGGACAACGCCATGCAGTGTTCAATAAGGGGAATTTTGCCAGGACAGCGGCCTTAGCCTACTCTTTTAGCAATTTCCAACTGACGATGAATCAGGTTAGCAACCAAGCATCTAACTCACTGATCCACCGCGGTAGCCTATCTATTAAAGTTAAATGCTGTAGTTTGAAGAATGATCTTTGTTGAAATTATAACAGGTGACAGAAATAAAGAAAGTTTGTACGATTTTATTAATTAGCAGGGAACAGTCTTTCCAATATGGACGTTATCAAAGTATTTAAATTTTTCTCTTGATAACACTGCCTGTATGAGCATATGAAACGTTGAGTTAATAAATATGAGAAATAGTATATCCATATATCTTGTACTTCTTTACCTATGCCTATTTCTATATGTCTTATGAAACATTATTTAAAATATTAGAAAATTTTATCATTCGAAGTTTTACCCAAATCACTTTACAGAAGAATAGGTGACATCCGCTTGATCTATTATTCATGAAAAAAAAATCGTAGTCGCCTTACGATATATCCCTGGATTAAGTATACTTTTTGATTCCGGCTTTTTTCATGAGGTGAAGTCCAAAATGAAACTTTAAAATGTAAACGAAAGCACGTCAGGTGAAAATATTAATTTTAAAGTCTGTACCTATCAAGAATTCGTTGTAGAATAAACAATACTTACAAAATTGTCATCTTTTGTTTCTCCAAGTTTCTAAAAAGACAACGAAATCTAGTTTTTTCTTTGTAAATTGCAGCGTGACTTTTCAGTGATATTCTGCACAATGCACTAATGACGTTATTTACTTCATAACGTCATAATCAAATTTCGTTTATTAAGAAAAGCATGGGCCCTATTTTTTAGGGTTTTTTTTTTCGTCAGTTATGAGAGACTTAATCACTTTTATCATGGTATGAGAATACTTTTTGGTGCCTAAATAAAATTTGTAATACTATTACAAACTTTGTACAGATCACTTAAAAGTAATTAAAAGTCGCCCCCCCCCCCTGCTCCCTCCTCCCGTACGCCTATGTGTCAAATACATATTAAAACTTCCCCTTTACTATTTAATATTGCGGTTTTTCTGCTGTAAGTTTTTGCGACGATTCCAAAACCTCAAAGTTGTATGCAGACTAATCATAACACAAGACCCGAGTAGATTAAAAAGGACGGTTGGTGGGACTTCAAACACACTGGGAAAAGGTTTGTATGTATTGAATGTAATGCAGCGTCTGTAATGTATAAATGCTAGTATATGTATATTAAAAACAAATAAATTACATAATTTAATTTAGATCATTAATACAAATTTTAGCACACAACCAAGTCGTTCGCTTAGCTTGAAACTAATAAATTATATGGAATCCAGGCCTACTTTAACCAATGATGGAACTCTTGAAATATTTGAGCGTGCTGCAGAACAGGCACGAATGGTGTAGATATACAGTGGGGAGTATCAGGGATTTAATAGGGCCTGGTGTAGATATTCAGTGGGGAATATTATGGATTTCAAAGGGCACGGTGTAGATATGCAGTGGGGAATATTAGTGAATAAATAGGACCTGGTGTAGGTATTCAGTGGGGAATATTATGGATTTCAAAGGGCCCGGTGTAGATATGCAGTGGGGAGTATTAGGGATTTAATAGGGCCTGGTGTAGATATTCAGTGGGGAATATTATGGATTTCAAAGGACCCGGTGTAGATATGCAGTGGGGAGTATTAGGGATTTAATAGGGCCTGGTGTAGATATTCAGTGGGAATATTATGGATTTCAAAGGACCCGGTGTAGATATGCAGTGGGGAGTATTAGGGATTTAATAGGGCCTGGTGTAGATATGCAGTGGGGAATATTATGGATTTCAAAGGGCCCGGTGTAGATATGCAGTGGGGAGTATTAGGGATTTAATAGGGCCTGGTGTAGATATTCAGTGGGGAATATTAGGACAAAATGGTCCCGGTGTAGATACAGTGGGGAATATTGGGATAAAAATATTAATAGACTGTTAGACATGAAGTTGGATATCTATCCATTTAACACAGAGAACTGTCGTATACAAAACAATCTACTAGCTAGTTAGACATGATAGTTTGGTATACTCTAGTCCCATTCTGACTACAGAGAACTGTCCTTGTACCAAACAATCTACTATGCTAGTTAGACATGATAGTTTGGTATAATCTAATCCCATTCTGACTACAGAGAAACTATCCTTGTACCAAACAATCTACTAGCTAGTTAGACATGCTAGTTTGGTATAATCTAGTCCCATTCTGACTACAGAAAACTATCATTGTACCAAACAATCTACTAGCTAGTTAGACATGATAGTTTGGTATACTCTAGTCCCATTCTGACTACAGAGAACTGTCCTGTACCAAACAATCTACTAGCTAGTTAGACATGATAGTTTGGTTACTCTAATCCCATTCTGACTACAGAGAACTGTCCTTGTACCAAACAATCTACTAGCTAGTTAGACATGCTAGTTTGGTATAATCTAGTCCCATTCTGACTACAGAAAACTATCATTGTACCAAACAATCTACTAGCTAGTTAGACATGATAGTTTGGTATCCTCTAGTCCCATTCTGACTACAGAAAACTGTCCTTGTACCAGACAATCTACTAGCTAGTTAGACATGATAGTTTGGTATGTTCTAGTCTCATTCTGACTACAGAAAACTGTCATTGTGCCAAACAATCTACTAGCTAGTTAGACACGATAGTTTGGTATCCTCTAGTCCCATTCTGACTATAGAAAACTATCATTGTACCAAACAATCTACTAGCTAGTTAGACATGATAGTTTGGTATCCTCTAGTCCCATTCTGACTACAGAAAACTGTCCTTGTACCAGACAATCTACTAGCTAGTTAGACATGATAGTTTGGTATGTTCTAGTCTCATTCTGACTACAGAAAACTGTCATTGTGCCAAACAATCTACTAGCTAGTTAGACACGATAGTTTGGTATGCTCTAGTCTCATTCTGACTACAGAAAACTGTCATTGTACCAAACAATCTACTAGCTAGTTAGACACGATAGTTTGGTATGCTTTAGTCTCATTCTGACTACAGAAAAATGTCCTTGTACCCAACAATCTACTAGCTAGTTAGACCAAGATAGTTTGGTATGTTCTAGTCTCATTCTGACTACAGAAAACTGTCCATTGTACCAAACAATCTACTAGCTAGTTAACACGATAGTTTGGTAGTACTAGTTTCATTCGACTAACAGAAAACTGTCACTTGTACCAAACAATCTAGTAGCTAGTTAGACACGATAGTTGATCTTTCTAGTCCATTGCTGTTGCTCAAGAAGTCAAACAAATTCTGTGTTAGAGAATTATTTTATTTAGGCTCATATACAAAACTGTGTTTCAAATTATAATATTGCTCATTAGGGACTAGTTCATCTCTCAAAAAATAGTCTTCCAGAACAAACTATAAGTTGACACAAGGACTGTCATACATTGTCCTGGACAATACATTTATTACGGGTAAATTTAACATTTATTCTTGCCCAGACTTTACATATTGTTAAATCTATGGAATCCACTTCCGTACATAAAGTCGATTCCACGAGCTTATCATCATATAGTTATAAGAGTGTCTATCAGGTAGTCAGACCAAACAATTCCTGGTGGTCGAGAACTTCTCATTCTAAATTTCCTCCTTATAACCTTTTCTGTAAATCATAATCTCCCAGTAGGGCGTTTCATCCAGCTCAAGGATGTCTATCAGGAGAGCAAGGATCCATGGTTGGCAGCACAAGCAATTCTTGCTACATATCTTCTCCTTTGAACCTGTAAATTATATACTTCCACGAGGGCTTTTAAATCCTCTTCGATTTCTTGGACCTTTGGAGCTTTCTTACTGATATCTTTCACATTTCTGTTGTCTTCCAGATTTTCGTCATCTTTCTGTACATCAAAGTCGATCCCACGAAGCTTCATCCAGTCAGGGATGTCTATCAGAGGTGTCTGGATCCATGGCTCGTCAGCCCAAACAAAGTCCTGGTCGAGTTCCTGGACCTCGCAGACTTGCTCATGGTCGTTTTCCTCTTTGACCTCTTCCTGTAGATCAAAGTCGATCCCAGGAAGCTTCATCCAGTCAGGGATGTCTATCAGGGGTGTTTGGATCCATGGTTCGTCAGCCCAAACAAATTCTTCAGCTACATCATTGCCTTCTTCGACCTTTGAACCTGTAAAATATAAAATACATTCAACTTTTAAAACCTTTACATTTTTTTTGTTTGGAGTTTAAAAATTTTCCCTTTTGCTTTCCTTGTCAGCTCTTCTTTCATTATGATGCAAAATTTTAAAGCGTTGGATCATTCACCTTCTATCAGGTAACATGAGACAGCTTAATTTTACTCTACTGGTAGGGAACTCTTTACGAACAGGGTTTGGATGCTCCAAATTCAACAAATAACAGGGTTTATTTTTTAACGCTCTTTATGATTCTTTCTCTCCCCATCCTATCCCCCCACCCCTAACATAAATTTTTGGGTTTTTTGGAAATGTTCTTTAGTCCGATAACTAATCCGAGATCGGGAGTGGGGTTAAAGGGATTACCCAAAAATTACAAAAGGGGGCACAGTTTTACCGAAGTTTAGTCACAATTGATTTTAGCCTACCTTCTGGGATTTTGACACCGTCACCAATAAGTTCATCAATATCATCGACATGGTTGTTATTGTTTTCGTCGATTGAATTCTTGTTGTTTTGGTTCCAGTTACCTAAAATTAAAAAGAAATATGTTAAATAAAATGAAGTTTTTAAACCCCCTTTTTTTGCGACCTATGTGAAGATATAGAAACGGAATGCCCCCAAAATGCATGCAATGAATTTTTCTGATGTTCATACACAATAGGAGGTTTAGAACATAAAATTTACTTTCGATTTATTATTTTTTTTAATTCCATAAAACAATTGTACACTCAATATACTGTGAATGTGGGAAAACAAAGTTAAACTCACCGTCAACTGGAGATGAAATATTCCCATATTGGAAACTGAGAAAGATAGGCCAATATCACTTCATCCACCGACTGACTTATCACTGGTAATCTGAAATATACAAAATAGTTGAAAATTAGGGAAATTTGGATTTCTTTACTTTAGCTTTGATTTCGGAATGAATGAAGTTTTAATTCTTCCCTTTTTTAATAAAAACCACGGAAATATGTGCACCCTCTACTTACAAGATAGTCATTGTTTTCCTCTCTCGTAGAAGGTTTCCAATAAAATATCCAAAAAGGGAAGTTAAAATGAGTCTTTCGTCTTGAAAAATCCAAAAGCTAATGACTTTTAGACCAATTTGACGCTATGTTGATTATGACGTCATAATAGAATAGGTGAACAGAGAACAATGGAGTTCCCTCAGAAACAAGCCCCACCCATCTGCCCTTTCTGTTTCTTTACAATATTAGCGTTTTATACAATTACTAAACCATTTATTGGCTATTTGGGAGGAATGTCGAGTTGATAATTTTGTTCAGCATGCTATAGGCTCGTCTGAAATCCAATAGTGAAATTCTGCACAATGCACTAATGACGTTATTTACTTCATAACTTCATAATCAAATTTCGTTTATTAAGAAAAGCATGGGTCCCTATTTTTTAGGGGTTTTTTTATTGGTTTTTTTCGTCAGTTATGAGAGACTTAATCACTTTTATCATGGTATGAGAATACTTTTTGGTGCCTAAATAAATTTGTAATACTATTACAAACTTTGTACAGATCACTTAAAAGTAATTAAAAGTCGCCCCCCCCCCCTGCTCCCTCCTCCCGTACGCCTATGTGTCAAATACATATTAAAAATTCCCCTTTACTATTTAATATTGCGGTTTTTCTGCTGTAAGTTTTTGCGACGATTCCAAAATCTCCAAGTTGTATGCAGATAATGATAACCCAAGACCCCAGTAGATTGAAAAGGACGGTTGGTGGGATTTCAAACACATTGGGAAAAGGTTTGTATGTATTGAATGTAATGCAGCGTCTGTAATGTATAAGTGCTAGTATATGTATATTAAAAACAAATAAATTACATAATTTAATTTAGACCATAAATACAAATTTTAACTCACAACCATGTCGTTCGCTTAACTTGATATTAATAAATTAAATGGAACCCGGTCCTACTTTAACCAACGATGGAACTCTTGAAATATTTTGAGCGTGCTGCAGAACAGGCCGAACGGAAGAGAAGCCAGTTAACGGTAGAGATTTCGCAAGATAGTAGACAGTAGCGACTCTAATAGGGGTGGGGCTGGGAGGTTGTGGCTCCTCCAAATGCCAAGTAGTTACACAATTTTTGTAGGAAATATAATATTGAAAGAATACTCGTTACAACAACATACAGTTGGTTTCAAGTTCTTCATTTACAAATAAAGAAAAAAAAAAGAAAATGCCCAACTCCTTTAGATGTATTTAAAAAAGCATTGGCACTGACTCCTCGTAATTGATATTTCTGCAGCCGATACTGAAAGCAAACAAAGTATCCAGTCTGTAAACCCTTCTTCTATTTTCTACTGCGTCAAATCTCTCATAATCCACCGGATCTGTCTTTGTCAGTCTTAGTCCAAACATGCACCCGTCTGTAGGTTTCACGATACGAAAAGGCAAGATGTAGGCTGGCTGGGCAAGGCGTAGGCTGGCTAGACAAGAGGGAGGCTAGCTGGGCACGAGGTAGGAGGGCCGGACAAGTCTGGCCATACCCATTCCTGAAACGGATATTACGTCAGGGGATATAGAGATGGTCAGATTTGTCGGTAGGCAAGTGGTAGGCATAAATAGATATATTATAAACAAACAGGAATGTATTGATCAATTCTTTCTGATTCACATTTATTAGAAAACTTGCGATGCCAACTCGTGTAGGCCTAACTAACGATTTTATTCCTTCACCTTTATAGGTCTGATAGAGTCTGCATAATTTCCATAGTAACAATTTTGGCTGTGTACCAAAAGTCTTCATGGAATAATATATCATGTTAATTTATTGACTTGTAATAAAATTATGAATTTTAGAGTCTGAAATATCCACGGCTAGCGAGGGTAAGGTATCGTCACAGGTGGCCAGGCTTATCAGTCCTTTTAATTTCCAATGTCCTTTAATATTACATACAACCATACCACCTTCATCACCCTGAAACGAAAATAGATAATTCGTTTGTCTAAAAGAATCTGATGTTTTGTGATTCATTAGGGGTCGAGTAGATGAGTTTTCTAAGAGTGGGAGGGGGTGGGTCTAACTGGGAATTCTTACCCTGTGATGGGGGAGGGGCAAATCGGGACGAGCCTATTCTCTTTGTATCACAATTGAAACAGACAAGATTCAACTAAGATATATCTATTAATCTAAGTAATTGCGGTATATGAGACTCCCCTATTGGATTATAGAGGGATTCTATCATATTAGTGGACACCAGTTAAATCTACTGATGAACAAAGACTTATTTTGACTAATTCCATTGTTCATGTAAAGAGGTATTATACCATTACAAAAGAGAACAAGATGTCATGTTACTTACCAAACAAGCTGCTCTATTACTCTCAGTTTTATCCAAACAGAACACATTCTCGGGCAGAGTGGAGTTGTCCCAGTATTGGTAAATGGCCCGGCACACATTTGGTCCCAACATATTGGTATACGCCCATCTAAGTATAGGCGATCTATCTGATGTTGAGGCTGTAATGACATCCATTGGAGTTTTACATTTTGAAATTTGATAAACGGATACTTTAACGAAGCAGTGATGCCTCCCCTGTTTCCTAATCACTTACCAGTGATGCTGCCTCGGATCCTCATCTCTTACAGTGATAACCCACACCCCCCACCCCCTATTCGCTTATCTTTGAATAGTGATTGATGTTATCCCTATTTCCTTAACTCTGAAAGGGGATGCAACCCTGCCCCCTAATCTCTTAACAGTGATGCTGCCTCGTTTTCTCAAGTCTTAAGGTGATGTTCGTCCATCTTTGAATAGTGATGCCGCTCGGGCCCACTTTTCCATTACAAGTGATGTCACCTCGGCTCCAAAATGCCTCAAACGTGATGTCACCTCTGTTCCCTTATCTCTGAAAGGTGATGCTGCCTCGGCCCACTATCTCTGAACAGGGATGTCATAAAGGAAGAGTGATGTCACCTCTACTCCGATGAAAGCTTTCTTACCCATATATTTGCCCCACCCTGCAATCACACATTCATTGAGAAATTCATCACAAGATGGATCAGGTCTAATTGATGATAGACAGGCCGGTACAATGCATAAATTATATTCAACATCTCGGCTTAATTTGACCACTCCGATGTCATTTCCTGAAAAATAAATAACTTAAACGTTAATGATATACGCCTACACGCGTTTTTCAGACTTACTGAGTATTATTTGAGACTATTGTTTATTTAGTACCGTATTGGTCGATATAATTAATTGAATACACAAACCTACCAACACAAAATGTATCGTATTCAGGATGAACAAGCATATACTCAACCGGTATTATTTCTTCATTCCGATCATTTTCCACCTGGATATTGTGTTCCCCGACGACTACCTCAGTTGGTCCTGCAAGCGACTCTAATCTGAAATCATACCCTTTTCATCAGAGCTAACTAAAACAAGATGGCGTCGATTTGGAAATGGGATTGATTTTTTCTACTACTGATATAATTACATGTGTGTTTAAAATGAAATTGAAATGAAGACGCCCAGTGTGCAATAAGGAAAATTCTGCCAGTACTTATGTTGAAGAGCAGATAACTGTCAATGATTCCGAACATGGTCAATAATTAATGCGGTAGAATGTCTCCTTTTTGACCCAGATGTATCGTTATATCTAAAAAACTATACCATTTCCTAGGATAACCCCCCTCCCCCAAATGAAACTTGGTTAAAATGAGCCTTTGTTCATCAGTGGACTGATCTGGTGTCAACAGAGTCCCTCTATAATCTAGTTCATAAATAACACTTTTCTTTTAAACCTTGTCGTTTTGAAACACGTTTGAAGGCGTTTTACAAAAAAAATAACTAGTTTAATGTTTATATCGTCTTAAATTTTTAATTTTTAAAGAGAATTTTATACTAATACTAACGCTTTTATACATCTGGCAGTGGTGATGACTTTATCTTTACCAATAAGAACACCTGGACATAGATATTTACCCTCCTTTTTTCTCACTGACACCATCCAAGGCCACATACACCTGACAGCCTGTTCACTGAGCACCCTGCTTCTAGACGGTTCACCTCCAATCACTCTAAACCCACACGCTCTGACTACATTAACACCTAACACTATTGTGAAGACCCTTATTATAGACTACCATGTGAAATCATACATCTGCACGACACCATCTGATTCAGTTACTTTCACCTACAACTACCTAGTCTGTGATACATCTAGTTAAGCCTCGTTATCTACCATACGAACTACCTAGTCTGTGATATCAGTTACCTCTGTTATCTACCTACGACTACCTAGTCTGTGATATCAGTTACCTTGTTATCTACCTACAACTACCTAGTCTGTGATATCAGTTACCTTGTTATCTACCTACGACTACCTAGTCTGTGATATCAGTTATCTACCTATCTACCTACAACTACCTAGTCTGTGATATCAGTTACCTCGTTATCTACCTACGACTACCTAGTCTGTGATATTAGTTAGCTTGTTATCTACCTACAACTACCTAGTCTGTGATATCAGTTACTTGTTATCTACCTACAACTACCTAGTCTGTGATATCAGTTACCTTGTTATCTACCTACGACTACCTAGTCTTTGATATCAGTAAGCTAGAAAAAGACAGTGACGTGCCATCTACCAACAACTACCTAGTCTGTGATATCAGTTAGCTAGAAGGAGACAGAGACTTGCCATCTACCAACAACTACCTAGTCTGTGATACCAGTTACCTTGTTATCTACCTACAACTACCTAGTCTGTGATATCAGTTACCTTGTTATCTACCTACAACTACCTAGTCTGTGAATCAGTTACCTGACTTGACCTACCTAGTCTGTGAAATCAGTTACCTTGTTATCTACCAACAACTACCTAGTCTGTGATATCAGTTACCTTGTTATCTACCAACAACTACCTAGTCTGTGATATCAGTTACCTTGTTATCTACCAACAACTACATAGTCTGTGATATCAGTTAGCTAGAAAAAGACAGTGACGTGCCATCTACCAACAACTACCTAGTCTGTGATATCAGTTAGCCTAGGAAGAAAGAACGTTAACGTGCCATCTACCAACAACTACCTAGTCTATGATATCCGTTAAGATGTCATCCACCAAAAACCACCTAGTCTGTGATATCAGTTAGCTAGAGGGAGTCAGTGACTTGTTATCTATCAATAACTACCTAATCTATCAGTTAGTTTGGCATCTACCAACAACTACCTAGTCTGAGATATCGTTTGGCTAGATGTAGATGTCTCCGATATGAGTATCTACTGGAAGCGAACGTTAAAGTCATCCTGCGTCTTAAAATTTTCAAGAATGGTGAATGTGAGTATATTTATTCATCAGTGAATTGACCTGGTGTCATCAAGTAAAGGAAGTAATTTATTGCAGCACGTATGTCTACTGATAAATATATACTTTTATTGGCCAAGTTTAACATTCTTAAATTTTATGTTTATTCTAAGACGCAGTATTCCTTTTAAAAGGGGAATGGGCGGGGCTTCAGAAAGTAAAACAGTCAAACCATTCGGCCATCTTCGGTAGTTACCGTGTAGCTATTTCCATTGCAGAGCGCTAGCGTAATTTATTTTTCGTTACCTTGGCTGTTTTATAGACATGTTTTAAATTGGATCGCCCACCCATACTCTCGCACACAGGCAATATATATATCATAGTAACCTACCTTCCCCTGCACGTGCTATCCCTAGCAACACAATGAAGAAAAGAAACTCACGAACGACCATTCTATTCCTCTTATTTTAACATAAACTCTATCTTCAAACCAACAATTTACTACCTTTTCCTCAACAAAATGGTTACACCGTTTCGTGGTGGATGGTCCGAGATTGTTTTCATCTGTTTTCATCCTACTCCCTACAGGCTAAATCAAAATTCTGAGAACATAAATAAAGGTAAACATTGGCGAAACGAAATACGGTGTAAGTTATAAGCCGTGGAGCATTGCCGGAGAAAAGAATAAAAGAATTGTAAAAGTTTAAATAAGAGGCGTTTAACTCAAAAATCTTTTCACGTTTTTGTTTAGAAATGAACTAGAGTTTATAAAAGAAAGTCAAAATTGTGTGTTTAACGACAAAAATTGAACAATGAAGGTTTCGTTTACTTTTACGGGTTTGGTGGGTACAATTGAGTACGCCGTCAGTTGATCTATGACGTTACTTGGAATTATTCAGCAAGGGCTTGCGTAGGTTTCATAGAATTGTCAAGAGGGACAGACAACTCTTTAACTTTCAAAGTTTAGGCTCTTACAATGACCCAAGTCTAAATGAAACAACTATATTTCACAAGGACTACAACTTAGGTTCACAAGTCCGCCGTGGCAGGAATCCTTACTACCAACTGGTCCTTGATCAAAAACTGTTCGCATTGATCTTTCCAGGAGTATCCGTACCCATTTACAACTGGGTGGACTGGAATTGTGAAGATGACTTATTCAAGGTCATCTGTCTTTAACACACCGATCGAGATTAGAACTCCCGTCCGACATCTTCAATGTATCCAAGCAAATGACGTCATGA